>JAODUH010051502.1:0-18874 GCA_027564835.1 Typhlichthys subterraneus
AAATTGTTATTTGGGATTGCATTTAAGTTTTAATTGTGTCCACTAAAATGCGGGGTATATTTTGAAAATTAAAATGCTATTTTGGGATTGCATTTTCATTTGAATTAAGTCCACTCTAAAGCGTGGAATTATTTGACAATTAAAATAATATTTGGGATTGCATTTTCATTTGAATGTAGTCCTCTATGGACTTCCATAGCTCTGGTCTAAAAACAATCAAAATAAAAAATAAAAGAAAGTTTTTTTCCATGCTGGATTGGATGATTACTTGTTTTGTTGTGAAATTGTGATTCAGAGGTGTGATTAATACACCTGATTTGGCGACCACCGACAGAAAAGTTATATTACTAATGATGGGTGACTAAATAAATCCTTTCACAATAGTATAAAATCCTAGATTCCCAAGTGAACCGTACACTGTTTGGGATGACATCTTTAGTTGGAAAGCTCTGTGCAAGTGACACACTAAACAGATGTTTACTCCACCCAGGACAAGGGTTGTTCATAGTCACCTCATTAACATCCAAGCCTATTTCCAATCCTGACTCAACCCCCTATGGAACATCTACATAAATTAACACACTCTTTTGACTTCTGATGTAAGGCTTGACATTTAAAAAAGTATTAAAAAACCTTTTTAAAGTTTCAATTCAACACGACTACCAGGAAGTTGGTCCCCATTGTTTTGACTTTAGATATTTTTCTGACAGCTGTGCAGACATGACGGAGGCAGGTAAAGGCAGGTCAAAGAGAAGCGGATGCTATCCATCTTGATCAACAGCAACAACACCACAGTGCCTCTATTGCAGACAGTCAGGAATCTCAGCCATATCACAGCTGCAGTAAGACAATGCAGATACATGCCTTCTGTAATATCACATCACCAGGGCCGTTCTCCCTCTGTCGCTCTAGCTCTCTAGCTCTGGCTAACCTGCCACAGTCACTGCAGCAGTGAGCGGACTATAAACTCCACCAGAACCCCAAATGTCATTACCAACTCTCACGGGTTTGTGAGGGATAGAGGAGAGTTTGAACCAACTCAACTCGAAACTCTGTTTCATTTCATTTAGTTTCTAACAAAAATCTATGATTGCGCAACAGTAAACCAATATGGGAATTCCAGACCAGTGTACATTAAACATGAGAACACTGCGGTCACTTTGTCCTATACAACCACGCTTCCTGCTGCACAATGCCTGACCATCCTTTACTGGATCCCTGGTGGCACAATGGCCTTTCCCTGTGAGGACAGCGGTTTCTCTCCCTGTGGGCCATCCTGAGAAGTCGCTCTTCCAAGAAATATTCTATTTAATTGCAATATTTATCTGCTTCTCATTTCACCTTTCATACACATTATTCAAATGTTCAAGTCGTGAATAGCTGTGATTGGGTGCTTTTAATGTCGTTGGTCAAGCTGATATTTAAATGGTGAACTACTTAGTGTTTTACAAAACTGCTTTAAGTAAGTGTGTCAAAAGAAACAATAACTATGAATCTTAATGATCTGAACAAAGTCAGAGAAGCATTTCTTTTTCTATTTTCCTCAAATTTACAATGAAACACAGAAAAGGTTGCCTGGCACAGATAATTCCATAACACCTCAGAGTATCATCTATTATTTAGATCAGGGCTATTCAATCCCAGTCCTGGAGGGCCGCTGCCCTGCATGTTTTAGGTGTCTCCCTGCTCCAACACACCTGATTCTAATAAATGGGTCTTTAGAAGCCTGATAACAGCCCAGTCATTAGAATCAGGTGCGTTGGAGCAGGGAGACATCTTAAACTTTGCAGGGCAGCAGTTTCCCAGTAACTTAACAGTAAGGGTGTAGCTCCTTCAATGTATTGAAGAAAAAAAAAGCCTCAGACCAGACTGATCGAAATAGTATACACCATCTTACAAAAACAAAACCACAATCTATAAAGAGAATGCTAACCATTTAGCCATGTAAACTATGAAATCACTATACCATACCATATGCTCTTTATAAGAACTTATGTGCTGTCATAATGGAAGACATGTCAACATAGAACGTGCACCTACTGTAGAATTGTTACAGAAACATGTTTTACAGTAGTTTCCACATCAATAAAAGGAGAAATACTGTAAATCGTATATCAAACACAGACCTATAGCAATCACTACTGGTGTCACATAGGCTAGATTTCGTGAGGTACAGTAGCTTCAGATAGCTGGCAAAATGTAAATTCACTATATAGATGCAGAGGCTATCACCCGGAGCAGATATTAATTTCTCAGATAATTTAATTAACTGGCAGCTAGTTATAAACTCTTATCCTACATACATCTTATTTAAAAGCAAGTATATTGAAGCCTTAAGGCTCTGAAATTAGACAAGCTGTGATTATTCCAAGCTTCTACACAATATATTTTAATATACCCGCACAAGTAAAACAAGTTACAACCCTACAGTAACACGGTACGTGATTGATTTGGTCTTATGTGCTTAGTCTGCAATTTATGTCACATGTCAATACTTCCAAAGATTGCTTAGTCTTGGGTACTCAAAATATTACACCTTAAAGGTGTCATTCATCGAAAAGAAAAAAGAAAATTGATTTTCAACAAGCCAAATTTTCCCATTTCCAGGAAACGGTGAAATCTAAAAATAAAAATCAGAGCACTATTCTGTCCTCAGGAGTGTTATGTAAGGTGACCATTGCACACATTGTCTATTTCACCCTCTTCGCAAAACAACAACAAAACAAAAAAAAACAATAGGCCTATTCCGCTCGATCGTAATTTCTGTAAAGGTTTAAAAATAACATGCCATCCCCTCATTACATAATCAGTCAACATCAAGGCTGGCAGTGCGGGCTTCAAAACAGAGCCTGAAAATCACAAATACGTGTTTACTCTGGGAGAGGGAGAGACAGATATTCAAGAGAGGGAGAGAGAAAGACAAGGAGAGCGGGAGAGAGGGAGTGAGCGAGGGGGGATACCTCAGGCTTCACAAGTCAGAGTGTGACCCTTTACTCACATCCTTGTCGGGCCAGTTTGGAGACCCCCGTACGGGTCAGACACCCACACTGAATATGTAGCTCAGATAAAGCTCGACTTGTGTTATGAAAATACTGCCCAACCGCCATGTTGCATTCACACGTCAATAAAAACGCCCCGACCTCTGTAGCAGCTGAGAACGTTATGGCACAGGGGCTATACCGTATCATGAGATGCATCCTCTTATTGCTCAACTCAATCCAGAAGGAAAATGTATTAGCCACATACTGTGTGCATTACATTACTATGCAGACTGCTCGACGTGCTGCAAAATATGACTAAATATGCAGATTTATAAGAAATAAATAAACAAGTTCAATGGATAACCTAGTCCCAGAAACCCCCTAAAACCCAAAAATGAAAAGAATTTTTTTGTAGCTGAACTTCAGCATAACCACGGGAAGCAATGCTGGTTGGGAGATAACTATTCTTGCTATGCATCATGTGTCCACAGAAAGCTGCAGAGGGGTTGAACCAGCTACAGACAGGGTCTTGGAGTATTAAACATACATGGTTCTCCCATTAGCACGAGCTGGAAAAAAAGAGCAAGGACGGTTGGAACTGGAATGTGAAATGCAAGTGGCCTCGTACTCAAGATTCAGAACAGCAACACTGGGGTCTGGACCCAACCACCAACTAGAGGGGATTTAGCCAAATATGCACTGCGGTATGTGTTCATTATGATGTAGACTATAATGACATAAGGGGGAATTTACAGAAATGAATACAGACCGTAATATAGCGTAGCTGAGCATTAATCACATTTTCTTTATTATTTTACTGCATTTGAATGCGAGATATTTTTTAATCACAGCAATACATTCTTAAACAGCTCTTTCCCAAGCTATTAGCTGAGCCCATAGAACAAGTGCATCTATTGGGATATTCACTGGGATTTAAAACACTCAATATTCTGTCACCATAAGTAAAGTTGAGTGTCCGCTGTTTAACAAGAAGCCATATCAAACCAGTCTTGCCCATTGGAACAAGCGACTGAGGCCCAGACATCCACATCAGAGGTAGTCTTTGGCTTTCAGTTATCTTGACTTTTGTTGTGTAGTGAAAAACATCACAACACAGCTCTCAAAACGCTCTGAGGGGAGGGGACAACATTCAGTGTTTAGACGTTCTACAGAAACTAGTGTTCCCCTTGACTGGTCACTGAAGCCGACTTTAATGGCTGTCGGCCTGCGGGGCACATGCTTCAAGGGAGGGGAGAGATGGGAGGGGTGAGGTAGGTGGGTGAGCGCCGGGGACCACACAAAAGCCCTGCCAGGTCACATGACTCGGGCAAAGATGAAAGGGGCTTTCTGGTTGGTCCGTAGAGAAAGTCATATCTATAGTCCCATTGTTCAAGCGTGTGTGTGTGTGTGTGTGTGTGTGTGTGGTTGGGTTTGTGCTAGGAGACTGCAGGCGTTGGGAGTGTAGCGAGAGCTCAGCAGAGCAATCTCCATTCAGAAGCTTCAGAACGCCTCAATCATAAAGAGACCTTGACTACTCTGACAGAATAGTCAGCACAGCACTCTCCTCCCTCGCTGATTTTGAGTGGGTGGATTCAGGAGGGTAGAATGTCTAAATAAACACTTTAACCAGCTGGTCTTCTACAAAAACACTGACATGGTTTATGTTTGGAAACAAACAATGAAAATAATCTACTGTGGCAGTATAGTGTGAAAATATGGGATTATAATAGAGAAAGAAATGTTGTCTTGTACTTCCAAAAAGGTGGCAAAATTATACGACATTCATAGAGTTAATCGATTTACAGAAGAACAAAGTGCGTGTTATGACGCAATATGTTAGTTCGGCATCTGGAAAAAATAAATATGTAGCAGTAAAACCATTCAAAAGTTGTATTATGCGTGTGTGGCATAGGCATTACTGTACCAGTAATGCATAGTTCACACTACACAAGTTTAGCCTAGTTTTCTGCTCGCCAACAAGTTGTTTTGAGCTCGCAGACAAAAGTCCCAGCTCAGAGGGTAATCACAGCACACTCCCGTGACGATCGTGTAGTGTGAACTGCTTACAACGCCAGCTGAGAGTGTCGTCAAAGTGTTGGCGATGTGTTGCAATGCTCTACTGGGTATTTTGCATGTTCAATATCTGGACCTTTCGGAGAGTCCAAATCCTTTAGTGTGAATGTTGTGACTGGTAATGACTACAGTTACATTACAAGCCCAAAAACTCACTGTCTACACGTGAACACTGAATACAGAGTTATTAAACATCTTTAAGTTTTGCCAAAACTCAGTCTTTAGAAATCTTATGCACTGTTTGCATATGAAGAAGAAAGAGCTATGTATTTCAAAATAGCTATGAATGTTTGGACGAGGCACTAGCCAGTTCCGGTATTTCATGTGTTCCAGCTCAAGTACACCCGATGCCACTAATCAAGCCCCTGATTAGATGCATCAGGTGTGCTTGAGACAAGACCTGTTTTGTATATTTGCACAGTTGTGATGGATTCTATTCAGGGGGTTGAATACTTTTGAGAATGGATAAGTTGCATTTTCTGTTGAATTTGGGGAAACCTCTTAAAGCATTCACTGTTTGGAGCCATTTCAATTGCTTTGGTTTGATATGTTCACTGCAAACAGCTAAGTTTGTACATTTGACAATAAACCTGATTTGGGTTAAACAATTCGGATTACAACTGTACGTCCCAATTGTGAGTTGTGCCTATTCCATAGCTCATTAGACAGTCCATCTCCGAGCTCCGAGTTTGACTTTGTCACGTGAAACATCTTGTAGTGTGTGACCCCCATGTCGCAGATCAGTCGTACGTGTGTGCAGTGTTCCGGGTCCGACGCGGGTTTGTTTCGTCCTCTTCAAGAGTCAACTTCCACCAGGAGCATTTCAAAAGCGTAGCACTGCGAGGCAGTGGTATTGGCGAGAACAACAAAAACTACTTTGCCTGTCCAACATTGACTTAATTTTACTCCAAAAACTACATTGTCCTTATAAAAATGATTTTGTCATATAACTCGGCATATAACTAGTTTTTAAATGTATAAAATTAACCGATCGTCACAATGCTGGTCTAAAAATAGATCATATTTTCGCTCTCTGAACAACGATAGGCCTATGCCTAATGAAACTCAAAAGGTTGACCATGCATATAAAGTTGTCAAGGTCATTACACGATCATAAACTGAATTATAGGAAGAAAGAAATTCACAAAATTAAGATGAGAATTATACAGGTTGAATTCAATTCTATGTTAGAAAAGAGACAGGTGATTACTGGTAAACAAGGTTAATACTATAAATAACATATTGACATACAATACCAGCTTTGGTGCACATAGGCATACATGTTAATGTTCTTGTTCTTGAGTTCAAACCAGCTGTTAAACGTTATTTGTTAATTTACCCACCTTTGTAAACTTCTCTAGTATAGTTATGTGCTGTAAACTTACATTATAAAATTATAATTAAATGCATTAATATCCACATTAAAAAGGATATTCCATTGCTTCCACACAGTGCTAAGCTCTACCTGCCTCCTTGGGGGAGTGCTTATATGAAAAATAATATTTATTATAAATAGGGAAAAAGAAACCTTCCTGAATCCTGTCAGTGTTGCCAACATTGACATTTAACTGATTATAGCCTAAATGAAAAGTTAGGCACATTTTCCGCTCTTGAAATATGTTGCGTTTCTTCTCCCAAAAATATTGGAATCGGAACTGGGATTCGATAAGAACCGGATTCAATAAGAACCGGATTCGATAAGCGGAATCAGATTTGTTTAAATTGAAACAATACCAAACCCTACGAGAGAGAGTGTGCTGCAATATGTTCTGATGACTTTGTAAGTAATGTAATATGAACTTGGCATAGGACATGGCTGCTAAAAGCTTCAATTAATTACATTTATTAATTTGATTAAATTTAATGGGCAAAACGATGTCACAGATCCCTAAAACCCATTCCTGTGTATTGTGCTCATGTTGTACTTTTAACCTGAAAGGTCCTTTAGAGGAAATCTAAAAGATGGAATGAAAAAAGTATTAAATGCCGAAGTAACTAAAGTATATACATTATGTGTATTATTTTGTTATTGTGAACATTTTTCCTTGATAGTAAAAGCAATCATTCAAACATGCCGTACAATGAAAGGTTAACTCTCTCATGTATGAAGCAGAGAAGCGATTCAAAATTAATAGAGACAGTTACCACATTCCTAAATCTTTATAAAACGCAGAAAGCATGTGAAAGAAAAAGTTTAAAAAAAAAACACAAATGGTTTTCTCATAAAATAATCTGAATAAATCTGAAACTAAGAAAAATGGCTGTTACAGGGCTTTCACATTCCATTCATAAAAGATAGTTATCACAAGCTGTACATTTCACCATGTGTGACTGGATAAGCATTGTGTAATGACGGCATATGCATTACCGTGCTAATTGAAAATTAAAAGCGTGGGTCGAAAGATGTAAAGAAGTGCTTCTCACTCAAACACACAGCCCACTCCATAAAGCATGCATTGTGTGAAGGAGCCAGCAACGAGCTGTGGGGATTATGCAAGAACAGAACTGTAGAGAAAGCCTTAGCCTTGGTCATTGAGGAAATGAAAAACACAAAATATCCACAGAGAAAACAAGACACTTGTTCTACTCATGAGAATAGGTCAAATGAAACATCAAATAGGCTTTATGTGGGTAAATGCCTTATATGTAATTATACTGTCTAAGACTCACTAAAATGTTTGGAGTATTATGATTAGTGGAAAGCTCCTTATAGTTACAGTGCCGGAGCACAAACGCCTGTTCTCACAGCACTAGCTAATGGTTAATATGTTCCCCATACACATAAATGGGATGTGAAGGTTAGGGTCATCCCAGGTTGAGGAATGTCCAGGGCAAATCTTTGCTGGGCAGCTAAATCCAGGCTCTGCTTTGCAGTAAGACAAATGTACGCAGTGTGTACATCCAGTGACGGGGAACCCATTTATTCCTACAGTATACACAGCAAGCTGCATGTTCACAGCTGTATTTTATTTTCTGTCAAACTGTATACAAATTGCTTTCCCTTGGTGCCTGTATTTAAAGAATGCATTTCATGAATGTTTGCTAGCTTGTAAGACAAGATCGGCACACTATTTTAAGGTCTACCATACCCATATTAGAGTACAGAAGCATGTACCATACAATATACGGTATCGTTCAGTTAAGCAGTGTTTCTGCTGCAAGGTAGGCTATACTGTAGCTTCATATTAAGCTATAGTGAGGCCTTGCAAGAACAGTGCTGCTTGCGATCGATTTCCCATTGAAAGAATGAAGAATAAGGCAACAGTAAATTATGTGAAGCAAAAAATCATAATGTAATTGTGCTGCCTCAATGGGTACCCCATGTTTAAACCATGGGACCTGATGTCTAGTAAAGAGTAGGCAAAAATAAGTGTACTTTACAGTGACTGTAGCTGGAGGGATGGGAAGAGAATGGTGCATACCAATAATGTTTGGGGAGGAGCAGAGAGGAGTGACTTACACAGCAGCACTCAAATGACGGAGGCGCACACAGTCGCTCAAAGATTCAAACCAAAACACATTAAAAGCTGGTTTCAGCCACATGGATAACACAATGTCAGAGGTACTTGGTACAACTGCCAAGTAGACTTGTAGGTTCACATTAGGTGTGTCATTGCCCATTAATCATCCATGCACGGTGCGGCATGCATGTTTTGTATCAGACCATAATGGCATTACACCACATGTCTAAGGCGGAGAGCCAATAAACTAAACGGAAATAGGTTTAAACAGGGCCGTGCTTAGACAGGTTCGCCACCTCTAAAGATTTAAGGATTACCGTCTTCACTGAAGCACGTAATAACGGAAAGGTCATAGAACCATCGTCACTCAAACTGTAATCTGCCGCTCCTGTTTTAATGGCTTTTTAAACCCCCCCGCCCCCCTTTAATGAGCATGCTCTCTTTTAAAGATGCCGGTTTGCCAGTCATTTTCCCAAGCACTGCATGCCATGTCACTCTATCCCCTGATGGGTTCTACTAGCCTAGATCAAGACGTGCAAAGAGCCCGGGAACATTTGGAATTGATTTGTAGCTATTTTTACTTGTCCTACTTCAAACAAATGGCTCAGATCGTGAGAGGAAGAAGTCAAGCGCTGCTCAGACGTTAGTGAACTCAGAGAAAGTCATTGCAAAAAGCTAAATGGCACAAGCAGACTGCTTCGGCACGGTACCTTGAAAGGAAAAAGCCATTTTACTTTCAACCGGGGTGAGAGACCGAGTACTTTAAGATGCGAAAAAGCAATAGGCCTTCTCCGTGAGCGTGTTCCCAAGTCACGGGGTAGACAGCTTTGGAGAAGCGACTGGCTAGAAATGGCCGTTCTTACGCAAGCACACAAATAGAAAGGTCAAAACGGCTGCTTCAAATTTAATCTACATTTTATAACACACACATGCGCGCGCAGATTAAGAATACAGCAGAGATCACTGCCACTATTAGGCTAGAACTAAGAACAGAACATGGGCCATGAACAGCACCCTTACCTAACGCTTTAGCGGGCAGGCTGGTGCTCAGTGCTGCTAGCACTACAATTATTCTTCCTCTGATGACTATCATCACAGCCATAATAAGCGCTCTCCACGGACCACTGACATCATGGGAGTTGGTTATGGGCTTTCAATGGTGAGAATCTGGCTCGATGGCAGCGTACGATTGCGCGCGCGCACATACACACATCCGGTGCAAAACAGCGTTGTGTCAGGCCTAGGTGGCTCAGTCACATCATGATATCAACCACTCCACTAGCTGTGACTGGCACGGCACCGGCGAGACAAGGGAGCTTCTGTGGCGCGCGTGCACACACACACACACACACACATGTTAAATTATGTCCATTCCTTTGCTTTGCCACCTGTCATTTTGTCCCTCCCACCCCTAGTCGTGTGGCTACTGCATCAAATAAAGCTAAAGCACACCTGGATTCATGCCAGGGCCTCTCCAAAAGAACAAAATAAAAACCCACCAGGCAGGTTCCATCCACCATGGAGCCCCAAGGCCAAGACGGCTGTCTGACATAAGTGCCTGTCCTGACCACAGAGGTATTTATAACATTTAGCACATGGTGGCATGCCTGTCTCCCGGGTCATCGCTGTTGTCTTCTGTTGCCTGCACTCCCCTGACTGACCTACAGATGTCCTCGCTGTCTCCGCTGTGTGTTTTTATCTCACCTCACCCGAGTCGGTAATCCCCCCCACATGCTAAAAAAAGGTGCTCCATCATTGTTTTTAGACATTAACACAGCAGACAAACGATATTCTATGTCAATATATAGTGGAGCATTTGCATCCTGAGCAGAGAATGTGTGTGTGTTGTAATCTCTTCTGTTCTTTGTTTACATAGCTGGACTGGCTGGCACGCATGCATGCATGTTAGTACATGTTCGTACATGTGTGTGTGTGTGGCCCCCAGAGCATTCGTTTTGTCTGAGATGCTAATGTACTTACTACTTAGTGTGACATTTCGTGGGAGAAAGTAGCAGAGCGGCTAGAGAGAGCACTTTAAAAACCCTGCCCGTCTATACCCCTTGTCTAACGGTGTCCGTGTTTTTGAGTTCTGAACCGCAAACCTGCAGCTCTTCAATGAATCATCGCAACAACCACCTTTCTGCGCTTGGGTCCTTTAATAACACGGAGAAAGCACGTGTTTACATGCTTTAAAAGTGTGCCAATGCGTCACACAGTGGCATCCTTTTGCTCACACGGGTGTTTTTCCACTGCATGGCCTACTGTAAACCAACTGCCAGCCTCGCCAAGTCTCACCATTTTACCATAACGCTGAACCTCTCCTAACACAGATGTGAAACATTTTGAACCATGTCCTTGATAAAAGTAGTTGTGCTACTTGTTAACTATGCACAAAAACACAAATTGATATCAAATAAAATGTAAATCTCTTTAAAACTCATGCGAACCAGTGCCTTTTAATTTTGAGTTTTAAATAGGATTTTATTGTTTTAACACAACCCCCGTGACCAATGGTGACCTCACACATATAGTCCAAGCCCCGTCCCCTCCCTCAGTGTCTGCAGCCACCTGCCACAGGCCAATGTTTGGGCCTCCACCCCATCCATGTGGTGCGGGACTGGCCCCTCTACTGAAGCCCTTTCATTCACTCACAGTGGCCCTGCCCTCTTCTGCAAAGCCATTCATGGGAGTTTTTTTTTCCCCTTTTTCACCCGCGGCTGCCCTGTTATTTTCATCCTATAGTAAGATCTACGGGTGGGGTCTTCACTGGTGACGTGGAAAACCTCAGCCAACTAGTGAAACGAGGCTGAAGTCAAAGATATTTTTGGGACACTGGTGTTTTTAGCTTTTTGTGGGTTAATTGTAGGGCTCTGGAAGCTGTGCTTGTGTGCAGTGCTACAAAAGAGAGGAAAGCAGTGACGGGAAAATAGTGAAGGACAGACAAGAGACTAACAAAACCCATGAACAGAGAGCATTCCTGAGGCCGGCCGCTCATTGCAACTAGCACTATGCCACAAGAATGAAGTCATGCTCATAGCACTCCACTGACAAGTGAAACATACAAAACACAGCATGTTTCACTTGTCAGCCTAGCTAACACAAGGTTAGATAATCACATTACACCAAACACACGGTATTCATGTCCCGGGTTGTGTATAAACACTCCCCTGACCTTTTTAGGATTCATATCCTCGCCTGTACAGGAAACACGGACCCATTGACATTCTAGCAGCAACAGGAAGTAGCTCACCTTTGGCCGATTACAACAGGAAGGATTTCTAACTGAAATGTCTTCCATCTCACCCAGGGCCCACATCCTCTGCTTCTCTATGGCATGTAACCGGCAATCACTTTCTCTCCACAAGACCCATTTTTCTTCACCTAGCCAGAGCCTGTTGTTCCTTAGCGGTGTTCGTTAATAGGATGTTATGAGTTCAGCTTCTCTGCTGAAGCACTATTGTAAAGATTACCCAACAATGACATTTCCCCTTTCCTCTAATGTGACTAAACTGTCTGGGTAGAGACATGCAGCCAGACCAGTCAGACAAAAACACACATACACGCACACACCCTTATAAAAGCGTACCCTCCAGACAAACCGAAGCACAAAGAAATAAGCCTTTAACACAACATTGACTATTCTTGTGTATTCAGCGCCAGCTCAGATTGAGTTGAGCAGTACTGTACTTCTGTCTGTCCTGCAACCCCTTGACACATGATATGATTACGTGTGACCAGTGACCTGGCAAGTAACCTCCACAACGTGTGGCGTGAAATGATGTAAAAGCAGGTGGGAGCTCAAGTCAGTGCCAGCAACATTGCCGTGTAGCGCAGCGATAGACGTAACACTTCAGCGTGGGCACGGCCGCAGCTGAGACACAAACAACCAGAAATAAAGCGGAGCAGAAGTTCAGTCAGGACACGTGTCACGTGTTTGGGTCCTCAACAGATATACCAGCTGGTTCTGCTTAACACGCATTGGTCAATTACTTGTGTGAGTATTATAAATATGTTAGGCTGGTGAACTACCTCCTGCCGCTTCCCCTGCTAGCCTGTTAGCTCCCTCCTCCTCGCCCTGCACCGCCTTGTTCTATTTTGTGTCTGTGTTGCTCGTTGGTGTGTGTCGTCTGTGGCTAGGGCTGTCGCGGTGAAGAAAATGTACTTGCGGTGATTTAGGTTGAAAAAGTAATAACCCAGACAAATTTGAATTAAGTCGGCAAGTACATAAAATTACGTTTCAAAAACGAGAAAATATAACCAATTAACTGTTCTCAAGCGTCCGCATCGCGATGAATCGTTGAAACGATTAATTTCAACACCCTTAAAACAACACCAGGCAAATAAGAAATATTCATAAATAGAACTGGAAAATATACTGCAATTAAAAACAATAATTAAAGATTTTTTTCATGACCCCACTGAAACCATCTTGCAACTGTTTTTCAGAGGGTTTTAGAACCACTGATCTATTCCGAGGTAATGTGAATATTAAACGTGTTGGGAGAACACAGCATAGCTCCTCTCTCGATCTACTGTAGATATGGTTCAGTGTGAACAGGAAAGCACTTGCTGCTGAGGTAAAGGCAAATCCACAGCTGCTTCTTGTTAGACACAGGTGATGAAAGGTAACCGTCGAGGTGTGAGGGCGACTATACGGTAGCTTACCTTAACAGCTCACTGCAACCGCCACCAAGTTCAAAGTAGCAGCAGGGGCGAGAGGTGATGGCAATGTGGTCTATAGTGCATAATACAAATCTACTCCCGTTATTCTCTTTAAAGTCACTACCAGTCACTGTGTGGGAGCAAGGACAAGGGTTAAGGAAGACACTTTACAGACTTTGCGTACAAAGAGGCACTTGTTTATTTATCTAATGTTTCCACCTGTAAATTGGTCTGTGTACAAATTATGGTAATTTTAACCTGACATGCCAGATTAGTTTTTAGCCACAACTCCATCCGGGGAGCCGTTCATTCAAAAATATGCTTGGCAGTTGAATAGGTGAGCCATCTGGTAATTTTTACTGTCGGCCAATATAAACCATGCCCATAGCTATCATTGCGATAACGTTTGGTAAATTGCTACGCAGACACATTTGAAATTATTTTTTAGGCTGATTCTCACTGTGAAATTAAACTGGAGCTTGCAAGACCATCCTAATCTCACAAGGTTATGTTAAGTTAGCAACAGCTAAATGAGGAATCAGTGTTTAGCTAAATTAATGTAGTTTTAGCTAGCTACAATATAGTGGTTCATTAAGGGACCCGTAATGGTTTGGGTTTCACAAATGCAACTGAGACGCATGTTTGATGTATAACGGCCGTTTGCTTTGATGCAGCATCATGCAAGAAAGAAATTGAGAGAATATTCCATAGAATGGGAAAGAGAGAACTAACAAAAAGTGTCTAAAGCTTTCTGGACGTCCTTCGATTTACGCCTAGCATCAGTGAGCTACGCTCCTCAAACCCTTGGCTTGTACACCCCTCTCCGAGAACGTGCCAGCAGCCAACCTTGGTATGTTATAAGACCCTCCGCCCCTCTCTCCAGAAGTAGCCTTGACTAGCCTAATGGAAAGCCCTGCCCAGAGACAACAGCATCGCAGAGGGCCTGCGACGTGACAGAATGGGTTCAAATCCTAAATCTCAGCCCACATATTAACTACGCCAAGTGTTTAACTGTGCTAATAGGCTCCTCTTTCCTCAAATTAAAAATAGCTCTCTTCTTTACCTTGGTATAATTATGCTGGGTAACAATTACATTATCAAATGAACATTCTGTGGTTCATCCACATCGAGTATTGACATACATTTTAGCTAACAAACACTCAGTTATACCAAAAAAGGGTTGAGCAAGGTCTAGGCAACTAATCATTATTTTTTGCGGAGCAGTTAAGCTTTTAGGATAATCGTGGATAGCAAAAACCCCACTACCCTGGCATCTGCAGCGTATATTTTAGGCTTCTCGCCCCTTTAAATGCAGAAACAAACTGGTCTCCTGACAGCTAATGAGTAATCGATTGTATTTCCTCCACCCAGCTGTGTGCAATCAACCCTCTAAAATAATCATCATCACCCATCAAAGAGTTTACCTTAGCCAGTCAGATAATGCTCAATAGCTAGCATATGGAAATATATTAAATTAAAATATATCAAATTAAGTAAAAACTTCTGAGTTTGGGATAAAAGGCAATAAAAAAGGATGGAAAAAAGGTAGATGCTGCAGAGAAGAGATTAAGCAAAAACCCTTTTCTCTCCATCCAACTCTATCCATCTGTCCATCAATACAACAAGACAGGTTTCTTCCATACCACTGCAGTGAAGCCCCAGTTATCCGCAAGTGCCGTCTATTGTCAACTAAATATGTGTGCGTATGTCACACAGACAGAGCAAGAAGATGAAAAGAAGACCACTTTTTGGACCCCAGCTTTGGTGCACAGATAATAAATGCACATTATAACAATTCCCTTCCTTTCTAAAAGGGAACATATATTTCTTCAGTCCTCCCCATTGTTCTCCACTGGGCCATTGGTCAATGCTCTGTGTCAGAACATTGGCCAGGCCGTCCCTGTCACAGTCTGTGAAGAGGCATGGCGAGCCCTCAGCCTGAACTACAACGCACACTGGCCACCGACCGGACATACCGTTAACTTGGATCCTATATGACTTTCTGCCACTAGGCGTCACACTGAGCGCACCAGCATCTCCGACCAATAAAAGTGGGTCACACTAATGGAGCTTTTCCACTGGCACATTGTTTGCGTCCGAGTCGAACCATGTTGATGCCACACTGATGTGCTTTTCCATTACCAGATGCCCATCCATTACCATTAGCGTTGCACTGATCGCTTACCATTGATCGATCACCTTAACCGGCCATATATGGTAACCGGTCTGAATATATGTTAAACGGACGCTGCCTTGTAAAAGTGTAAAAAAAATAAAAATTTTAAATGCAAGCGCTGGCGGCTAAGGGGCCGAAAGAAATAACAAATAAAAAACTTGGGAAATGGAGATAACTAATGAAAACTGAATCAGCTAAAAGAAGAAAATTGTCTGGCTTTAAAAAAAAAAGTTTATTGTAAATGGCCATCAAATATGCAATGGGTGCATCCTTAATTACCTTGATGACCAATAGCTACCACACAGTGCAATAGTCAAATAAAGTAAATTTTTTTAAACATGACCGAACCATGATAAGCGCATCCTCAGTTACAGACACAAGCGGGTAGCCCTGTTGTAATGGAAACGCAAACCCTAACTGCGCTGGGCTGAATGTGCTGAGCTAAGTCAGTACATTAAACAGAATAGGGCACTCACACAAACTACAGTTGACAGTACTGGAAAAGTCTAATTTGATCCCTTCCAATCCACGCGCAATCGAAAAATCTGGGAACTTTAATGTCTTCAAGGCAGCAAATGAATGATGGGAAAGGGGGCATGAAAGACCGATGGACAGAGTGACGGACAGACAGACAGAACCGAATGCAGGGAAGCGTGAATGGAAAAACACTGTTCACACAACATTATGAGGCTGGAATGACTGACACACAAACACGTGTCCCTACAGGGCATACACACAGAGAGCACACACACACACACACACACACACACACACACACTCAAAACCCACAGGAAGGAGGAGCTATAGTAAAAGAGGCTTTAACGCATTGCTAAGTGGGGAATGACCTCTGCAACTCAACAGCATATGCGCACCCACACGCGCACACACACACGCACGCGCACACACACACACAAAGAGATCCTACAGCAATATTTTTTTAAAAGGACACAGAGTTGCATACAGTAGAAAAAAAAAAAAAACGCACACAAGCTCTTGCTGTCGATACACATACATACTGTACACACACGCTACATAAAGAATCTACTGACGTACATACGCGCCGAGCAAACACACACACACAGGGATTAGATCAGATCACAGCTCCAATCCAACCACTTAACCTTCTAGGTCACAGCCACTCTGAGGCTACAGAACAGAGAGATGCTAAATGCCACACACACACACACACGCACACACGCGCACACACACACAGCTAAGCCACAACTCAATATTTACAGAGTTCTGCAGCAGTCCGCACCGCAGCTGGAATGCAGAACACTGAGAACAGAACGGTGTGTGTGTGTGTGTGTGAGCTTTCTTTGCGACACCCCCACCCCCAGAAAGAAAAGCAACACATTCTGATGTATTCACATTCGCACCTCAAGACAAGTACTTGCTACAGCAACTAATCAGGAAGCCTTATTAACAGTCTTGACGATGACACAGCCAGGCTAGAGCACCGCCAATAAGAACCCCCTCGAGTCCACCCCCAACCCCTCTTTGACACCCTCGTTTCAAGGCTTCGCCACCTGTGGTTCTAATTAACTGTCCCGTATACACTGCGGGGAGCAATTATGCACCGCAACGTTCACCTAATGCGGAGCGCCAGAATGAGTCTAACCCAGCGGCAACAAGATACACCGGGGAATGTGGGCTAAAAGGTATGTTGTTGTTGTTTTAAGGCTGTTCAATACACTGTACAAAAAGGACAGATAGATAAAGAACGTGTCAGTGGGGTGGCAGATGACTGTCAGCGCAAAGTGAGAGAAGCTTACAGTGTTTACTGCGGCCGTGCATGTGTAGGGCGTTTACAGCAGTTAGCAGATGCTTGTGTTAACAGAAGCAGCGTACAATTACATGCGTGTCCATAGCTGATGAGGTCACACTGTAGCTGAAGAGGTCATAACACCAGTTATAAGCAAACAACATTCTATTAGGAGCATGACGTCTCCGGGGCTAGCGTAGCTTAGCTTAGCTAACGGTATGCATTCGGCGACGAGCCGACGACGCGAACCAGATCCGTTAGTGAGGGAGGTTAGCGTCAGCCGAGCGAGGGCTGACACTTGGGGAGGTGAGAGTGTCACGTGTCAAACGGGAGGGAGCACCAACTGTTAAAGTGAGGAGCATCAATGGTGAAAGCACTTGTGAGCATTGAGTAACAAGTTACAAAAGTATACAGTAAGATGATGCTTTTTGCAGTGAAAGAAAGAAAGAAAAAAAGAAAAAAAACACCGCAAGGCACCGCACCGGTTCAAATGTTGTTAACTGTAACCAATCCTGCACACTGCGTGTGATAAAGGCCTATAAAATAAATTTTTAGCATTTTAAAATGCAAAGTCATATTCTTCCGCAGTTATTTTGGTGAAAGTAACTCAAAAGTAACGCAAAAGTAGTGTAACTCATAGTAACTATAGTAATCTATATTGTATTACAATTTGTAAGTAACATGCCCAACACTGCTTGTGAGAGGATTTAAAGATTAAGAAGTAATACCTTTCACATTACAGTATTTCAAGTGTATTGTATGTAACCGCTTTAGATGAATAAATAATAAAAGCCATACATTGTTCAATGCCATCTATAAGTCTACTTTATATTGTTATGCTGGTATGAGAATTTGATTTTATGGGGTCACAGGTCAACAGTTTGAGACCAACTATGAGCACTGCACACGTTATAACATTTATTTGCTATTGCACCACCTTTCAGGTCATTTACAAGCAGAACACTCTTAACAGACTATATTATTCCACGCGTCCAAACCTGTAAAGGTTGTGAACAAGACCAAATTACACAGTAATAAAACTAAATGGAGAGGGGAGCACTCATAATCAACATGTATTATTCTTACACGGTTTAGTGATTTCCCCATCTCGTGTAACCCTGGATGTGTTTTGTATACGCACCCATTTGAGAAACACTGCACCAGATATACAGTGCAATGCAGCTTGATAAAACTATTGTAGTGCAGACCAACACCCAACGTCTTCTAACATCAAGACATAACTATGCTGCCTCTACTCCTCTCCCTATCTCTCTCTCTCCCTCTCTTTCACCTTTTTCAACTAATCGTGTCTAAAGGTTCTCTGAGGAGGCTGTAAAAATAGCTTAGAAATATGCACTGATGACATGCACTGGACTGGTCCAATTTGTGAAATAGACCGCTTTTTGCCATGTTGGGGTCCGACTTCCAGGCCTATACATTAGCAGAACTACTCTGATGCCGAAGACATAGTATGTTAATCTCACCTAGTGTGGTTTGCACTGAAGTGAGACTATTCCACTCTTCACATGAGATCATCCCTTGCTGAATTCTTAACGTTCAATTTATTTTCACCCATTATCACCTTTTATCACTGCTATACAGTGCAAACTGACTGAATGTCACCATCCATCCATCCATCCATCCATCCATCCATCGTCGGGTCGCGGGGGCAGCAGCTTCAGCAGGGGACCCCAAACCTCCCTTTCCCGAGCCACATTAGAAAGCTCTGACTGGGGGATCCCGAGGCGTTCCCAGG
>JAODUH010051513.1:0-12613 GCA_027564835.1 Typhlichthys subterraneus
GGGTCTTCCCCGAGGCCTCCTCCCAGCTGGACATGCCTGGAACACCTCCCAAGGGAGGCGCCCAGGGGGCATCCTTATTTGATGCGTCTAATTTATGTTTTGTGTACATGTATAATTTAGCTGAGGTAGACTTTAAATATTCTACATCATATTGGAGTAAATTGAAAATGTACAAGTGATTGATATATTAGTTGTTTTTGAGGAAATATATACGTACGTTAATTTTCAAATACATTAAAGTACATTTAAAATAACTGAGTTGCCGGCACCTACCGGCAAAAGCTAGCCCAAGAACTGTTGAATCTGAGGTAAGGCAGCTACAGATGAGGGTTTAAATTTAAGAATACAATGGGTGAGACTGTGCATTGGTTGACTGACAGGCCAAACTATGACAAGAAACCAAGGAATGGCTGCATGGCATTCGCCGCTATACTGCAGGTCTCTGTGGTCTAGAGGCCAGCCCAAGGCACAGAACAGAAATCTTCCCTCAAATGTCCCCTCAAGGAAGGCTCCACTTCCTTACAGTTAAGTAGAGAGCACAAACGGGCTGTAGGGCAAACTGTTGCTACAGTACCTGCATACTCATGAGCCAATGCTCAAACACATGCACACACACAAACAACTCTGTATTTACAAAAAGCAAAAAGTGCGTCCCAAATCTTCCATTTACTGTAATATTGCAACTAGTTTGCTATTCAGCAGTAAAGTGTGTGTGTGTGTGTGGGGGGGGGGCTGTTTCCTCAAAGTTACATTAGCCTCACTAAAACATGCATGATGTGTTGTCTATTAATGTTTACCCAGCAATACATTATTCACAGTTCAATTTAATATAAAAAATTACAGTAGACAATTCATCATTAAACTAAATTGCTCAACTTTGGTCTTCCAAATTCCTTAGTTTGCAGGGCCAATTATTTGATTATGCAATGTGCAGTATCCAAGTAATATGCTTTGGGTATTTGCTTGGATGGTTTCATAGAATGTTGCTATTATCCCCTCTCAGCAATGTGAAGTATTGTCTGCTGCTTCAGTAACAGCTCCCATTTGCACAAGTCAGTTGGTTAATTAGCGATTGCCATGTTGGGGTCACCATCAGTATGCATTGCTTAAGACATACAGTATATAGGCCTATTGCAGAAACTAGCCCTTAGGTATTAGGGAATGCTTATTTACATTTAATTTGTTTTAATTTGCATTTAGTAGTGGATTTAAGAAATAATGATAGTTAATACTTTTAATCGTAAATCTATACATTATAATGATCACTTGTAAACAGTGTAACAGAAAATGCACAGCCACAACCCCATAACATAATATTTAATAAACATGAGGTTGTTTAAATACAATGTGCTGTCTCCTCCACTCTGCTGCACTCAAACAAAACATTCTGGAACAAACGGTCATCCGTTCCCTCCTCAACAGCATGACTACAGCGTTTTCCCCTCAAGCAGAGGCAGTGACAGGGCAGGCAGTGGATAGGATTACATTACCTGAGAACTAGATAAAAGATAGATGTAACAATCCAATGATGAGCAGTACCCATAGGCTAGCTGCAGGACGAGGGGGATGCTATATGTCCATTGCAGGTAACTTGTAGTAAATAATAAAATTAAATAATTTGTAAAAACAAAAGATACATTTAAAAACAAAAGAAAAGTGTGCTATATATATATATACAGTATATAAAAACATAAGAAAGATAAAGTTAATGTGCACCACAATCCAAATAGGTCTCCAGAAAACCTTTATTAAATTCGAAATAATCACATAATCTACAATTCTTTATCTACAAAGATAAAGTTAATGCGCACCACAATCCAAATAGGTCTCCAGAAAACCTTTATTAAATTTGAAATAATCACATAATCTACAATTCAAAATCATGACACAAACGCATGCTGAAGGACATAAAAACACGTAGTTGTTTGATACGTTTAATCAAATACAGACAATTTTCTTAATTAACAGAATAATCCTGAATAATCCCTGCATCCTAATTGTACAGTCATATCTGCTCTCTATTCCAAGGTCATATGACCTGTAAAGGTGTAAGTGTAGTGTAAAAACAAAGTGTATACCCATAAATCATTGGAATTAATTAGGGATGGCACCGATACTTAAATAGCTGGAGCGGTATCGCGTATCGGTGACAATTGGACAGTTGTAACCGTTCGATGGGGCTAATCCAATTCAATTAATTTACATGCGTATGTCTACTGTCAAGCATCAGCCATGTCTAACCTACCCAGGCCACACTATCAGCAACAGGTTTCTAAAATGCATCCAAGACCTAAAATAGAGACTGGCAGTCATTTACTTTGCAACTTAATTTAAAAATGGAATCGGATTGGTACTCGGTATCGACGATACCCAAAGTACCGGTATCGGTATCGGGACTGAAAAAACTGTATCGTGCCATCCATAGAATGAATATGTATAGCCATCAAGCACGTAACACATACCACCCTGGTACTTTATATAAGCTGTCATCATTATAATTGTGTTCTCCTCAATCCATTACAATATGCACATTCACATTATAATGTAACCCATTGGACATTCATGCCTAGGAAAGTAATGAGACCAAACAAAAGGAAATATTATACAAAATCAAAATAAATGATTAAAATGTGAGCCATGTCTGTTATGGCTGACGATGATTAATAACACTTCTCTCGCATTTCTTCTTCTTTTCATAATGTTATCTCTTAGAGAGCAACGATGCAAACTGTCACTTTGACTGTAAGTCATTATAACCAACTGAGTATGACAGAGCAATATATTATTTCAGTGCACTGCCCAAAGGACAGTGCCATAAGTCAGGCATCTAAAAACTCTCCCAGGCCAGCCTGCAGTGTGTGGCCTTATGTAAATGACAAGGCCTTGATACAGGCATATTGGATTCATAATTTAGGGCCTGCCAATAGCAGCCTCATCTTTTAAACATTGAGATGTGCAACTGCACAGATAGTCAAAACTTTACAGTTTATACTACAGACAGCTGAACCTGGACAGCTCTCTCATGGGTAAGATATTGACGCAAACAAAATGCCTCCCTCAATTGTGTATACCAAGTTTTGGCACATCACAATATATAGGGCATGTGACTGTAGGGGAGGGGTAGATTATGGTTTGGCCTATGCACAGTGTATAAGGAGGTTTAAAGAGGAGTGTCAGCCTCCGACGCACTCAAGTGGTGTAGATGGCACAAACACTTAAATATCATTCAGTTTTAACCACAAAGGTCCAAACATAATCCAAAGTGTTCCAGTAAAATCAAGGATGATAAGGAATGGAAAAGCGGTCAATACGTTTTGAACTACCTGGCCCTCTTGTACTGTACCTACGTGCGAGCGTAGCATTAACAGCGGCTTGGCAACACTGCAGAAAGCGAATGCTGTGCCTTTGAATTTTTTATGTTGGATATACAGCACCAAACTTGTAATCAGTGTTTGGCACTGCCCTCTAGCTTGCAGTGCACACAATCAATGGATTCATGAAAACACAGACTCTCCCTAAAAGATAGGATAGCCTACCAAAGGAAATTATGTTTGGCGACTGTACAAAAACAATATAAATGCCGCAGAAGTGGAAGTGAAAGAAGATATTAAAAGGCAAACAAGTGAAAAAACAGGTGCCAAAAGATCTCCTTGGCCTGTGTCTTTGTCTTGCTCAGTTGACTGCTGACATTGTTTTCTCGATATGCAAGCATATGCATAAACTGGTTTACACCTGTTTAAGAGTTGTGCTTTCCCCCACAGTTATATGTATCTCCACATCTCCTCCTGTACACTCGACCCCCACTCCCTGCTTAAATAGGAAAGTGCAACTTGCGATTCTGCATCCTGGCTGCGACAGGGAAAATGGTTTTAGCTATGTGTGCACGCTGTTCGTACATACCATGCCATGTTTTGCATGTGCAAGTTTAAAAAAAAAAACTACCCTTAAAACAGTCGCTAACACATTCATTCTATTTAAAGATGCAATGTTTGCCTAAATAGGCCCTATTTCAAATGATTTAGATTGTGCTATTAGCTTGGGCTATTATCATATTCTGTGTGTGTTTTAACAGTAATATCAAAGACAGGTAAATTGTGTGCTGACAGAAAATCCTGCCCCTTTATGTCACTTTGACAAATGAACAGGCAAGCAATATCAGCACTACAGCTGGTGTCACATAAACAAATTCAGCCTATGGTATGCTGCATTATCTCCTTAATCATGTAACATCAGCCTAGCATAGACATTGAAATGAAGTGAAGCTAAATAAACAAATATATAAATAAAATGTGATAATATAGGAAAAAAAACAGAAGCAAATCTTATTACTGTGTTGTAGATGACAGCATTGCGCCTCTGGGTATGCATTATAAATGAGGTAATCTTATCAAAGTCACACCATTTCAGAACCTGGGCCTAGCCTATATCAGCAATAATGAGACCAGTGGCTAATCAGTTGAACAGAGGGAAGTATAATAGCTTTCACAGAGGCCTTGTTCTGAGAGGGAGAAAGGGTGACAGGCTTCAGGGCTGTTTTGACGGGACGATCTATAGTCGCACCAGGGCTACTGACAGCCTCCCTAATGGAGAGTGCATAAAATAGAGATTGGGAATGAGAGAGAGAGATAGAGTGAGAGAGAGAGAAAGAGAGAGAGAGAAAGAGAAAGAGCGAGTAAGAGCAAGAGGTATAAAAGGTGAAGTTGTGGGATATAATTGAGTCACTTATTTGTCTACAAATACCACAAAAAATGCAAATATATAAATTATTTAAAATATGCATATAAAAAAACCACTGGTGCCATGGCGATGTTGAGGCCCCTATACCACCTCCCATACGCTGGAATGAACGTGCAATATTATTACATTGAAAATGCTGTGGAAAACAATAGAAGGCACCTGGTAGACTGGCTCAAACTGATATGATTGCACCGCTGTGTCAGATCAGTATTATCTCAGAGTCCAACAGCTCAACAATTGCAAAGCCGTATCCAATCATGTCAGCACACTATGCTGAAAGGGTGGCGGGGTAAGCAGTGGCTCATTTGCATTAAAGCACTCACTGAAAGCAACCATTTTCTGAGGGCAGGTTTACAGTGGGCCTAATATGGTGCTATTCCACTTAATAGATGTGGTATCTTCACATAAGCGTATAAAATACTTTGAGACCTCAAAGAACTGTGTCAAGGGAAAAGTGGCATGGAAAGTTAACTTTAAAAGACATAATCACAAAGTTTACACCACAGCAGCTCATACTCTGTACAGCCTATGTACTGTACTGTAGGAGGCAAACACAAATGGTTGCTATTAATAAGGCTGCTTAAAAAAAAGAAAAGAAAAAGAAAACTTGATGACCACTATGATGTATAGGTTTGTGTGTGTTTGTCTTTGTGCGTGTATGTGTGCGTGCAAGTGTGGGTGTGTGTTAAATGCATGACAACAGCAGATCTTTGGAATATTCCTGGATGAAAGTGTGCATTCATTTTGTCAAACTTGTTAGCCTGCAACCTGTGATTGATAAGCCAGTGTTATGTCTGGCATGACAGGAAAAAAACAACTTCTATCTGGCAATTTTTCTTAACCTTATTCTTAATGTAAGGTGGCACTACAGTATTGTTTCCACTGTTTATACTTGCAGGATGTTGACTCTCTGTTAAATATCTTCACTACAGACTTACTACGGGCACTGCCATTTCTATTAGTTAGGTCTTCAAATGCACATATTGGACAGGGTCTTCTTTGCCATATGTTGTACTTCATGATGCACCACACTTTCTCAATCGGTAATATATAGGTAAGGACTAGCTTGGTGTAACCAGACCATATTCACTTTGTAAATATGGTCTGGCCACGCTCCAATGGGAAGTGTTTGCACTCCTACCTCTGGTTAATTTTGGAACCAATTGACATTGCCACAACTGATTTGATCGCCTTAGCTAGCTCTACCACCATTTTGAAACGCTTGACTTCAACATTATCGCACTTGCCCACCCTAATATTTGACTATTAAGATTGCCAGGATTTGTAGGATGGTCAGTGTTCGAATTACGCTGAGGCCCATGATAGCCCGGCACCCTTAGTTCTGGCCAGGGCATCCCTAGTTCAATATGAAATTACAGGTCGGGGGTAGGGATGGCACGATCCTGTTTTTTCAGTCCCGATACCGATACAGATACAGACATTTTGGGTATCGGCCGATAAAGTAAAGTAAATGACAGCCAATCTCTATTTTAGGACTTACAAACCTGCTGCTGAAAGTGTGGCCTAGGTTGATGCTTGACAGTAGATCTACGCATGGGAATACATTTTATAGTATTAACCTCATGGATCGTTTACAACTGTCCAATTGTTACCGATACCGATCCAGCTATTTAAGTCAGTATTGGACCGATTTCCGTTCTCAGTATCGTATCCGTGCCATCCCTAGTTGGGGGGTGGGGGGGGAGGCATTCATTTATTTACTTTTGTGGTCATGTCTGTTAGAGCAGACAGAGTGTGTGACAGAGCCCTTCTCAGGTCCGTTTCTGTAGACCACATCACAGTATTTAGGCCAACATCATTCATTTAATATGGTCCGCAACTTAAATTAACATAAAAAATGCTGCTTTGCTTAACTTTTGCTCTCATATCGGCCCTGACTTTTATTTATTAGGTTTATGTGTTTCCCATTATCCATCTTACCTGTGGAAATTATAATTTCCTGTTATAAAATCCTATATAAATCTGAGAATTTTCTGGTTGCCGTGACTTTTTCGTTCATTGTTCGGCTCCTTACATAGCCAGCCACGCAATTTATGTGCATTGCGTATCAACCAAGATTATTAGCCTATATTGTTTAGCAGGGGAATGTAATAGATTAATTACCGTGTTAGATTTGTGATAAGCCTAAGCAAACCGCATATTTGGACTGTAACGCCGTGAAGGCGAGGCGAGTGCAGACTAACAAAAACAAAAACGAAAAGCAACAAACTGCCGAACGAGCCAACACGGCTCAACTTTTAATCTAACTCAAAACAAAACAGGAACAAGCAACGCAAACAGGTACAGTATACATCCACGAAACAAGCACACGAAACAATAACCCACACCCCTGTCCCAGTAGTCCCCAGCCTATATGCCCTCACACCCACATGGCTGAAGGCAATCGATCTAATTGCCCGTGTGGGTGTGAGGCGCTGGGGACGTGGTCAGTCCTCCCCTGGTCCTACCACCCCGGCGAGACCAGTGAAGCGTTACATGGACATAGTTTTACAAAAGCCTAATAAGAGGCAATGGGTGCATATAAATTCACCAAAATGCAGGAAAAGAAGCCTTTGACCCTGGAATTTGTCTGGACTAGACCCCCGCTTCATAATGGCCAGCCCCTCCCCAAAATAACATCTCTACGGTGGGCTCCCCCGGGAGCTGGAGGGTTATTCGAACACTGAGGATGGTCCTGGTTTAGATGTGCATATGCAAAAATTGCAGATTGTGCCAAGCATACATTTGTTTCAGGTTAATGCAGTAACAGAATCCTATGATTTGATGATGATATGATTTGATTTTGCGCCTTGTGAAATTGTAAAAAGGCATATATTATATATATAATAGATTATAATAGATTATGACAGATTTTGTACAACCGTGTCAACAAGAAAGTTGTCTGAAATCTGTTCAATTTCTTGGGCGTTAAGCCATAAACATGCATTGAATATTATGCAGGTTTCTGAGCTCCTCTGTAAATTTGACTTTACCTTTCGAACTTTGCATTCCTTGACGCACCACCGCCCATGGCGGCCTTAACTGTATGTTGTTTGTTTTAGTTCTTTACACTAAACACCATAGCAACTGGTTTAAGTGAATAGTAGTTTTGATTGAATTACTCCACATTAAAATATATAATGTAATTAGAATCAGGGATGGAATCCAGCTGTATTATCAAAGTCAAAGTGAATTCATGAATTTGAGATTATGGTGGTCTAACAATACAATGGTGGAATAGCACAGAGTTTGAAAAGCAGTGCCACAGGAAATTTGACATACAGTATCAGCTTACAGTATATGTCCATATAGTGAGTACATTAATATTTGCATTTTCCATCCAATAGCATGGTAGACTCTAACATCTAAACTGGAAATAGATATTTTGTGTTTAATTTATGTATGTTAAATTTTTTACAGAATATCTGATATTCTAAATTAATGGGGTGTCTCAATTTTGTATGTATAATTGTAATGTTATAAAATTAATACATATTCTGCAAGACAATGTTTCTATATTTATTTCAACATCTATGAGCATAAATGGGAGATGTTTAAAAATGCAGTGCTCTGCTATTATACAGACAGACCTCCAGACTCTGACATCGTAAAAGCTCTTTCAGCTTGCAATAGCATTCACAGTGCTTCAACAGTCATGTTCATAAAGTGCATAAAAGCACAGCTAAAATAGGCAATTCAGTTCCCATTTAAGCTACATAGAATATCTGAAAATCCACTCTTACTTGTTGAAATATACCGAAAGAATTAATGAGAGAGATCAGTGTTTGAAATAAAATAAAAGCATACAGATATAAACTTCTGTGTCCACTTTGTTTTTTTTAAATAATTTTACCAAAATGCTTGGCTAACGGTGAAGTTTGGAAAATGTGATCCCAGTATTACGGTAAGAAGTGTTTCACCATTAATTAAAATAACAAATTAATATATTGATGTAACATATTGACTACAATATGAGAGAGCAGCCCTAGCAGCTGCGCACAATCAAAGGTGGTTAGTAATGTTCCCTTGGGCTTGCTGTAGGGGTTATACAGTATGATGTGTGTTTACCTCTGGAGCTCCACTTAATACAGTACACTAAGGGCTGTCGCAATAACCGCACTATTGCAATAGAGCAGTTTTGCCAACCCATCCGCAGGAATCTGCAGCCCCAGAAACACACTATTTTTCAAACTCAAAAACAAGTTAAAAAATAAATAAAAGTATAACAGCATATCGTGCTAGTAAGCTGCCCTTAATCACCGTGCGGAAAATTACTTCACTGCAACAGTCCTAGACTACACTTTCACTATTACACTAGTCTCATACAACAGGAGCTGCACTGAGAAACTGTGCGTGTGTGTGTGTGTGTGTGTCTGTGTGTGCATGCTCGCGAGAGTGCGACACAAGTTGGTTCAAGTTCACTAGTTAACATGTAAACTGGTTAGGGGAAAACATCAGATGAATCAGGGGTGCCCTCATATTGAATTATGTCGCCCATTCATGATGGCTACATATTCGGGCAATGGACTGAACTTGAATCCAGACCTCTAAGAGCATGTCTGCATGTTTGTGTGTGTGTGTGCGTGCGTGCGTGTGCGTGTGCGTGTGTGCGTGTGTGTGTGTGTGTGTTGAATGCAGAGAAACACAGAAAAACACCTAATCTCACAGACACATTCACATAAAGTCCCACCTGGTGAAGTTGGTGCCTCGTCATTTGCTGCTGCTAAGAGAGTAGGAGAAACAACAAAGGGGAGGGGAGGGGAGAGAAAAAACATTATTTTCACAATATTACAAATAACACAGAAGTGGTTTATATTTTGGTGTATCAAACCATTTTCTAAGACAGTGGCTCTCAAACTGGGGGTCAGGGTCGCGAGATACAGAGGAGTGGGTCACAAGTCTCCTAGGTTGTGGAATGCATTGCCCCCTGTCCTACGCTGCTTGGATTCGGTGGAAACTTTTAAAACACAACTGAAAACTATTTTATTTAAAGAGGCTTTTAGTTAGACTGTAGGGTGCTGAGGCCGGTCCGACGTGTATTTCTGTTTATTTGCTTTTGTTTGGCTATTTATTTGTGTCATGCTGTCATGTATTTACTATTGTTGTATTTTATTCTACAGTTGTGAAGCACTTCGTGATTTTTATCTGTGAAATGTGCTATATAAATAAATTTTACTTACTTACTTTCTTACTTAGAAGATGATTTTCAGAAATGAAATAACAATTTTAAATGCTTGAAATGGCATAGTTTAGTGTAGTACAGTTTATACATTACTATGTTGTATTCTGCTACTAGCCTGTATTAAAATACTATCACATAGTAATATGGCTGTTATTCTTCTACCACCTCTGGGGATAGCGCGTCGCTGGCACTGTTATTGTGGGGGGTCAAAAGCTGAAAAGTTTGAGAACCCCTGTTCTAAGCCAGGCTTGAGATAGTATGCTTATCATACTGTACCAATGATGCCACCCAGCAGGCACCAGAACGTCCCAGACAACACAATACTAACATAAATATATCAAACACAATAAATGCTGTCACATATATCATGCCCTGCCCACTCCTAATATCCTACTACTAAGTCAGGTCATGGCCTCTGGCATGTAGCATGTAGCATGTAGCATGTAGCATGGCTATGTCAGTGTTCATCATTCTGGACCAGTGTAGGATTACCCTATGAGCCACACGTAGATGCTTACAGTCTCTGAGCTCTAATCCGTTTAATGCCATTGCTGCCGAATGACTGGTCTGAGGTCAGGGCTGACTACTACCCTCACCACTAGCCTCCATCTTCCCATCGCATGTTTCAAAAAGATACTTCCGGAACACTTTCAGGAAAACAGACAGAGTGACAAGCAGACACATGGTAGCAAATCTAGGGTCTGTTAAAAAAAAAAAGTATACAATAAATGTGATGGGTCACTTCTGGAAACAATGTTGCACTCAAAATATGGCTTGTGTCTTGTTAAAATGTCATAGCATATTTTTTACGCATTTGAAACTTATGAATTATTTATATTTGTTGGTAAACTAATTTGATCTCAAGGTGCAAGCTTCCGTGCTAAAGTATAAACAATTAACTGCTATATCACAGTATGTAATGATGCTGAAACTAGGGCAGTTTAATTAAAGTATGATTGAATACAGTGTTTTTACAGTGTACATGTTTTCATATACAGCACTGCATAATGATGACTAATTAGGAAATACTTTAGGTATTCAATAAAGCAAGAAGATGACTAACCCAATAAAAGAAACTATATAATAGTATAAAATATAAAAACAATATATATATATATTATCTATTTCCCTTTCTCTTTTCTCAATATGAACATCAACACAGTGTTGCCAAATATTTAATTAAAGACTCTGAACAGAGCTAAAAATTCATAACATCACATATGAATCAGACCAACCCAGAATAGTCTTTGAGACTTGAAGATTAGCATTTGCATTCTCTAGTTAAATTAATCTGGCAGGATGTCAGGATGTGGATCTTAGGTCCAATTAATTTTAAATGGTAACAAATAGAGCAGAACTGTTTTGACAAATGTGCGATGCTCATGGAACATATGGAAGAAGTCACAAAGTAATACATTATGTCAAAATATGATCTTGAATCTTATGTTACCCTTCACTGGTTTGCAAGTGGTCATCATTATACAGATAAATACAATATGAGGACAATGTTTTTAAACAAGGTTTAACACGAACCTAAAGTGAAGTTGCACAGAGACAAACCCCAGCCATTTAACAACATCTAATTGGGTTGGCTGCAATAAATCCTTACAGTACTTTTTCAGTGCAGCAATGTGGCCAAACACACTGCATGCTTCAATGTGGTTTAACTTGTGATGTTTTCTCACTCTTGCTTCACATATATGTAAGAGACCAACAGTAGACGTATATAAAGGCAAAGATGCCAAAACATCAGCCAGAAAAAATAACAAGCTCAGATGTGCAGAGAAGTAAACATACACATAACAGAGGCAGGTTCGATTCAGGCTAGCACTGTTCCAAAAGATAGTGAATTTGTGTTATTATGACATAACCACCGTACATAGTTCCCTTGAAAAGAAAGCTGGCTACACAAACCACATATTGTGTGGTTACCATTTCATCTGTACAGTGTCATCAAGAGAGCATTTGGGTGTAGCTGAAATGTAAATTAAAGAAGGATTCAAGAAAATAAACACAGTTAAACATACTTTAATCATAGTTTGTTAGTATGACAAGATATCTGTGTACAGTACTTGAAAGTATTCAAATCAAAGAGAAAAAAAGAAGAAGGATACACACAACTGCTTTGTATAGCCATTGAGAGTGTCCTGACAAATGATATCCTATTGTGGTATAGCAACAGTTCTGTGGCTAGCAAGAATGGCTTTGCAGAGCAATCAACACAGCTTAGATGATCACCAACAAACATCTGCCTGCCCTGGAAAATACATGCAATTCCCATTCCCTGCAGAAATAATCCTGCATAGAAAATTCCTTTGTCCTTCATCAGTCAAGAACAAGCTACAGTACAGTACAGGTCCATCAAAGAATGCATGAATGCAAGATTAATGAACAGGTTTTACCCCATGGCCATCACTACAATGAAAGGCCCAAGGTCATCACAAACATACTGAGCTTAACCAAAAGGCCATCACTGATACTGAGGTGAAAGGCCCAATGACATCACCACACTGAGGTTAAAGGCCCAATGACATCACCACACTCAGCTAAAAGACCCAATGACATCACCACTCTCAGCTAAAAGGCCAAATGACGTCATCACACTCAGCTAAAAGGGCCAATGACATCACCACACTGAGGTTAAAGGCCCAATGACATCACCACACTCAGCTAAAAGACCCAATGACATCACCA
>JAODUH010051524.1:0-43947 GCA_027564835.1 Typhlichthys subterraneus
GTAATTACTAGTCAACAAATGCACATATTTACATTTACAATAACATTTATATGGTACTTTGAGTAATTGCAGCCAACTTCCGGGGTCTGGTTTGATGCTCCACGATCCGCCATTGCAGTGAAAAAACAAAAAAAGTCCATTGGAGTGAACGGAGATGACGCGACTCTCTGTACATGGCTCTGGTAGTACCAATTACATGAATGAATTAGAAAAGATGTCACTGCCATTTAAACTGTAATGTTTCCTTACCTTCTTCCTCCTCAATCTGGGGGACTTTCTCATGTAACTCTGTTTCAACCTTCTGCATAGCGGTCTCTTCTGTAGGACCAACAGTCTCTGGCTGAGGACCAACACTGGTGGAAATGTCTGGTTCAGTGTTCTCTGCTTTTGATCTCTCTGGTGTTGTGCTCTCTTGGCCTGAAATATCGGGGCCCATGACCCCCGGGACCGTGACCTCCGGGACAGCGACCTCGACTTCAGCAGAAGGTTCAGGATGCTCAAGTACAAGTAAAGGGCTTATATCAACATCAACACAGGGTGGTGGGTCACTCTCTGGCGAGATGCCAACTGCTGCTTCTGTAGCAGAAATGGGTTCCGCTAAAAGAGGGCTCTCAGAAACGGACTCTGCATCAGCAGGCACGTCAAGCACAGGCTCAACAGACACAGGGATCTTAGGGATGTCAGGGTACGGAGGAGAAAGTGCCACATCAAACTCAGGGTGAGAATGTTCACGATTGTGGACTTGTTCCCCTAAATCCAGGTTTGTGAGGAAGGGCGTGGCCCCTAGATGCTCGTAGTCACCGGGGGAGCTGGTCACGATGTCATGGATGACGGGAGGCTGACTCTCCAGGTCATCATCTGGGATCACGGCGGTGTTTGTTAAAGCTGGGCTTGTGCAGATGGGACTGGAGGGAATTGGACCCTCACCTGCCTCAGGAGATGTCTCTTGACACACCTAAAAAAGTGACCAATAATCAATGTAACATTTATTCGCGCACACACACACACACACACACACATTATATTTATTAAGAGACCTATAAAAAAGATTTATGGTGGACTACTTTATAGTTGACTGAGTACTGACCTGGTGGCCCTCCTCAGACAGGATAGTTTCTATTGCTATCTCACTTGGCTTCATCTCAGCATTGGCCCCTGGAAAAGTCCACACAATGTCACACAACCTTCCACTGATACAAAATGTAATGGCAAACAACAGCAACAAGTTGCACAAATCAGCGTGCTAACAGTCCATGTCCCCCTGCTAAGTAATTGCCTACTACTTGTTTGTGCTACAGATGTACAAAGAAGACAAAAGGATCAATAATGTCACAACAAGCTGTTAACATTGCTATATTTGTTAGTTATTACCTGCTACTTCCTCAGATAGACTGGGCACATCTCCCAGGCTCTCAGTACCATCATCCACAGGGCCCAAGCTCTCCACAGCCGCTTCCTGTGGAGCAGACAAGGTTTATTAGCAGTCAACACAGATCCATCCACCTATCTTTTATGCTTGGATCACATTCACATGGTACTTAAACTTTACTGAAGTAAAGTTACCTCTGGGGTGAGGAGGGTCCAGCTGTTGGTTGAGGACCCAGAGCTGCCTGTACTGTGACTGTTGTCAGACATCGCCCTCTTCAGGCTCAGCTAAGCACAGCACGGTACAGATTCAATCTTTCTATTCCTATAGAAGATGAGCATTAACTCCTTGCGTAGTTTGCAAATGTTAAATGCTGTGTCAATACGTTGATTGCGGTGTGTAAAAAGTATACAACAAACATAATTACTATGATGAGTGTGGACACAATTAGAAAATGCGCATAACATGCGGTATTACGTCTTGCAAACTACAGCGTTGCCCATTTGATGGCGACATCAACACAAACACAGATGGGGACACATTTAAATCAGATTACTGCTGTGCCAGGTTATATAACATCGTAGCATCCATTAGCCCATGTGCTGCACCGTGTTGAAACAAATGGATAATATTACGGACTGAAATAATACTAGACACTCCTATTTTCAGGCATACATTCAGATGTCGAAAGAATCTCTGGCAATCGAATGACCAAAAATGGTCAAACCTAGGCATAAGCAGCACATAGCCATAGACACGACAAGAAGGAATTTGCATAGGACTACTCACTTAAAAACCCTGAACTTTAAAGTACGATTCTTCTGGCACTGCTGCAGAAAAATATTTAGAAGCTACGATTGTTGGAGAAACCAAATAGGTCCAGTCCTGATGGTAAACAAAGGCTGATACCTCAATATTCCTACACACCCACTCTTCGCTTCCACCGTCCCCTCCAAGTTGGCCTTTACAAGCACGTGTTCTTGAACTATAATCAAACAATCTAATACATTAGAATGTTACCTATATTTGCCTTGCACCTTAATTTCACGATTTCTTTTTCAAAAACGATTTCTAACGCACAACGTTCCTCCCGTTTACTTGGGAACTTTGGGAATTCCGAGCTGCGTCACGCTAGCGAAGATCAGTCGTTTCCAATGGGATTGCAACGGAGGCAGCTTGGCTACCGCCCTAAACACTGAAGGATCCAATCACAATGAAGTGTCGTGTCAGGAAAACGACGCATATCTCAGCTTGATTGACGTTCACAGGTGAAACTGGCAGGTGATGAATATAGATAGATTTTCATATTCATTAGCTTGGGTGGCTAAACATAACACAGAGGACGCACGCGTGCACTTATATACTGAAGGACAAGACAACAGTGACCAGCAGTACACTGACACGTATGCACAGCTATATTTGTAAGGGGACTTACCAGCGTGGACAACCCCTCACTCTGGTTGCATATGGCTGTAGTCATTCATTTAATTATCTCGCCTGTATTTAGTAAATATGTGCGCGGCATATGTTTCTTACACACTGGCATTATATTACGCCTACGCTCGACAAACGTATTTTACGCATTAACATTAAAGCCTACATTTTAACCTGCCATCAATAGGCCTACACTATTTGCAGTAATCTATTTTAATAACATGAAGTCAAGTACAATCTTAACAAGGCATATGGTTATGTAAGCATACCGTTTACATTGTGATTCCTAGCAATTAATACGTCACTTGTAAACAAGGAAGATATAAAATGATGTATTGAAATATGCAGTATATCAAGTAACTCCAGTTTTGACATGGATTTCGACCACGTTGTCGACTAGCTAACATGTCAACTACAGATTGCCTCATAGCTTGCTTGATAGCCAATCAAGCGTCTATCACAATATGATAATGATGCGTCAAAAAACGTCGACCAATGGGAGGCAACGAGAGATTTTTGAACGGCCGAAGGCGGGCATAGGCTCTCATTCGAGAGGGAAACAAAGCTGAAGCAAACGCTATAGGTCTTGTGTTAGCTTAGCAAGGCTTTTTGAAAATTGGAATAAAAGTTACATACTTTTCAACCAGATATTTCAACAGTCGTCTAACGTAAGTTTATCACTTGTTAAGTAACACGGTATCCATAGAACGACTCTGCTGAAATGTACAGTGTAGTATTGTCGTGTGTTCGTTTGTAACGGTTTCCATTCCCATTATTAACGATCATCAACACTTATTTTTCAGCGGGTTTCCATCATGTCTCAGAAGCAGATATACTACTCTGATAAATATGACGATGAGAAATACGAATACAGGTTAGTACCGTAACGTTGACTGCTGTGTCATCCTAAATAAACCTAACTACGGTACCGTACTAAGTCGTCCACCATACTATACTGTACGGTACCGTACCCTACTTACTGCCGTACTTGTACCCTAACACAGTAACGAACATACGGTAATACCAGTACGGTACCGTAGTACAAAATATTTTGTTTTTAACACTACAATTATACTACAAATACATGATATCGCAGTGATTGTTTTCACTTACCCCCTTCTGCCTAGACATGTGATGCTGCCTAAGGACATTGCCAAGCGTGTGCCCAAGACACATTTGATGTCTGAGACTGAATGGAGAAACTTGGGAGTCCAGCAGAGCCAAGGATGGGTGCATTACATGATCCACCAGCCAGGTAATTACAGCAGATTGCCATAGAGTTCTGATGGAGGATGTACAGTTTGGCTCAGTATTGCCAAAGGCTACTTGGTGTTACAGACACAACCTGCTCACTTCATGTGTTTGACCCAATACTTTACAGTAGTAGTAGTAGCCTAGCTTGCTGCTTAGGTTTTAAAATGACATTACGTTTCACAAAGCCTTTGCACAGACTGTGGTTATTTTACAGTTTAAAAACACTTTTCAAACCCAAGACAATGCTTGGGTGTGTGCCCCACCCATCTTGGACAAGCTTAAGTGAAAGGCACACCTGTCTAAGGCCACAAATTTACCTAACAATGGTTGTTTGGTGTACTGTAGTCAACAATACCTAGTTGCTATCCTTAACCTGAAAGCTTGACAGACCGTCAGCATATATTCAGCAGCAGCTAGGTCCTTCAACAATGTAATGCAATCAATCATACACAACAGATGGCTGTAGTTTTATTAGATCCTGTTTCAATTTTGGTAGCTATAGGGGGTAATGCAGGTTAATTGTAGGAACAGACTGAACATTCCTCCCCGAAGACATGATGTTGCAATGCACATTTAACTTTTTCTGTTTTCATCCCAATGCAGAACCACACATCCTGTTGTTCCGTCGCCCCCTGCCTAACTCCAATTGAACTTCAAGAAGGTGGAATCTCTTGCCTGAGACTCAGTTCTATTGAGACACTTAAAAGTTCTACTCACCAGACTCAGACTAGACTCTAATAGAGAAGCTCTTTGTGAGCAGAAGATTTCGTTTTATAGCGCTCTTCAAAGCTCTACAGTGGGGCTGATCATCTTGGACCTGGAGAAAGACTAACCTTGTAATGAGAAGAGAGCTGTTAAAAAAAAGGAATACATGTTGAAAGAAAAATAATCACACTCCTTTTTGGAGGAAGATTTGAGCAAGTGTTAACTTTAACACACCATCTACCAGACGTTCAATGTTCAAGTCTGCTCACACTGTCATCTTGTATTTTCTCTCCTGTCCATCTTTTGCTGAATCTATCAGATTTCCTCTTTTCAGCTGTGGTAAAGTTGAGGTAGTTCCAGGTCAAACCATCTGCCACCTGTAAGTCAAATGTAAAACTTCTTATTTTTTTTAGATGACATACCTTATCATGCATGTAAAAACCTGCATCTATAATGGAAAGCCCCAGACACTGCAAGACTCATTTTTCCCCACTCACCCGTATTTTTCTTTTTTTTTTTTTTCTCTATTGCAATTGTGATAAAGTAAGGTTGGCATATTATGACTGGAAGTCTCAATCCGCTTCTCTTATTTATAAATCTTATGCCATTTCTGAAATAAACCTTAATATTTTATGTATTTACTTAGTTCAAATGTGCCATGTGATTATAATTGCGTAACATAAAATGGTGCATGTTTGCAAACACTTTACTTTGGTGTCATGGTATGTTCGGTTTGATGCTCTGTGGGGACAGTCCTATAGTAACACGATTGCAGGGTTTGCTGGATTGGCGATTGGAGTACATCTGTTGGACACAGCAAAACAAACTGGTTGGAAATGGACTTTAATTGAATATGTATGTAATAGCTGTAATGGCTACATTGGTAATTCTCACATTTGTAATAAAAAAAAAATGGCACTGAATTCATAATCTGTATTACTGTTTTTAAATTGACCTCCCAAGTTAATTTGAAGTCTTTGTTTTGTCTTGCACAACACAGCAATTTGTGGGCTGTAGCTGACTACATGGAATGCCACACTCAATTTAATGTATTGTTACTAATATATATAAATTTGCACAGAACAGTTGGCTTAGTGTGAGTTCTGATAACCCACGTATCTCACGAAATAACTGCAGCACCTGATCTGGTTGAAGGCAAAGTGCTAGTGTAATTATAGCATATTAGAATTACTTCAATGAACGAAGGTGCATACTTTAAACTTATCCATCAGCTCAAGATTGGAGAACCACTTTTATATCTGCATAAAAATATACAGTCTTGCATGTCAATGAATAAAAACTATAAAAATCTTTAGGATGTTACAACTATAGCTTTGGACTGTGGAGGGCAGTATGACACAACTAGGAAAATAAACTACAATATACTGTATCTGGGTTTATTCATAATTTTTAATAGGCTTTAGTGCAGAAAATTGTTCCTCGTGGTTGACATTGTGCCCAGAGACACATCTTCTATTTATGTACACAGTACATATCTACATTTATTTCACCTTTTACCTTGTTTTTTGCATGTGAAATCTGCTTGTACAAAGCTTTATATGAGAACAAAATGGAGCAGCTGAGAGTTATGGCAATGTTAGACACCATAGGTAGTAACTGCACAATATGGGAGATATGGATAATGGGGAAAGGAAAATACTTTAGAAATCGCAGGGAGATTTCCCAAAATTGCTGGAAAATGTTGCAGAGGCAATCACCAGGCTGCAACGGTCAGCAATTTCTGCCCACTGCTGAGATCCAGAGATGTGTGGTGGGCAGAATAAGATTTTAAAGCGGAAGAGCACAGGGTTATCTATGAATCATTCTGAAATAGGTGTCAGTGTTGGATACCACAAAGCAAATGATAACCCACACCTGTAACTATTTACAGATGCTATAGGTGAAGCAAAAATACCTGCACCACCACTGGCATTCTTTACCCTGCGGGTGGGGAACAATAAAAGGGTCACAGGATGTTTAGAGCTAAATATGTAGGCTTCTGCTTGTATTCATATAATTCTACGCTTGTACTACAGATTATGACAATTTATTTTTTGTATCCTACAAGGTAACATTTAAATTATAGGCAGGCAATTATTGTCCATGTAATAACTGCTAAATATTTAGAAAGTATTGTCTAGTAATTAACTATAATTACCCAGAATAGTCAAACGTTTCAACAACATGAAAAATCTGTCAGATGTCTTGCCTGTGTAGCTGTTTAGACAGCATCACAGAGATAAAGAGATGTTGCTATATATAGTCTCTCACTGGTTAAATATAGGTAATTATTCTTTTATTACTTGACAATGCTTTATTATATTTAATCATTTTTGTATGTATGTTATTAAATTTAGAAAATTGCTATGTAATTCATATCATGTAATTTAAAGATTTACATTAACCATATGAGTTATACTGTTGTGGCGTAGATGCCAATGTTATTGTTGTTAGGGGTGGTGTAGATATTGCTCAATCTTTACCTACAAAGCAATTTGACTATATCTCATCACTGTAATTGATTCATTCATTATTATGTACACAAACACATATATATTACATTTTAACCTCTATGGAGCAACATTTCTTTACCCAAGGCTTTTTTATGGACTAATCCATTCATACCCAGGATATGTAAGATGTGAATCCCATTTGGGAAGCTACATCCCTATATAATTTTCATAACTGGTGGTGAGGTGAAAAGTTAATGGACAACTTCAATAAACAACATACACAGCATGATAATCGGACATGGTGGTATGATTATACCATAATATGCTACATATTTTATTCAAGTGTCGGGGTTCTGCATTGTTCATCCATTCCCATAGAGTGAACTTCCAAAGAGCTCTGAGGTGATAGCCACTTCAACTATAGCTATATGAATAATTTAAAGCCATATGAAAAGCAGTAAGAGAAGAGTGTGATGGAACAAAACATGGTGCGAAGATATTCACAGTGAGGTGCTGGGAGAGAAAAGGGGGAAAGAAATCCACATAGGTAGTAAGTGAGAATAGAATGGGAGGCTTGGACCTAGCCGAGCGAGGCAAAAGCCAAGCAGGAAATATAGAGAAAAAGAAGGTCAGACAGAGAGATGTGAAGTGCTGTCGCGAGAAGGGGCATTTATGTCTGGGCGGTCGCACAGCAGGGAGCCTTTTACAGAAACCAAACTCCATAGAGACACAGGGAGCTACTGTTTGAAGCAGAGAGGGAGGGACAAAGAACATGAAGATTGCTCCATTACATTGTCCAGAGAATTATAATCTAAAAATGAATTTTAGAATAGCTTGAAATAATTTATAAGAATATTGCATCCAGGGACGCCACCTCTATCTAAGGTTGATATTCAGAAAAACAACAATCTGTAATAAATGAGTCTTTGAATAATACATATTACAAAATGTATAATTTAGTTTATGTGATTAGCTCATTTGCTTCAGAAGGTTTTGCTGTCATTGGAATGAAAGGGTGAACTACACAATGACACTGAAAAACACTTTTCATCACGATACTGTGACCACGAAGTCAGTTGAAAAACATTCATGCATTTTAAAACATTTGATACACTAATTATTATCTATTAGCAACAGCTCTTTATTAATACAATAAGTACTTGTTATATTGTAACCAGGTTCCCAGTTGTTAATGCTAGACTATACAGTATACTGCATATACAGTAAATAAAACCTAGTCTATCCACCTTATGTCCTCATGATTTTCTCAGGTAGAGATGAACTAGACTTAGATTTAATTTATTCACATTTTGCAGAGAGTAATTAGAGCTAACATGAGAGTTTATATTAAACATCCAAGGAGAAAGATGTCTGCAAAAGAGTAGAATGGAGTGGGACTGAAATCACACAGGTATGGTTATTGAGAACAAAAGCACAGCTTTTTAAAATACCACTTAATCTTTATCTGCTCTAATTAACTATCAAAACTGCACTCAAAATAGAATTTGAAGTGGGAAAAATAAGAGAATAAGCTAGTCCTTTAGGATCTCTTGGGAAAATGTTTATTTTCTTCCAGATTTTGCAGCAGCACATTTTAACACATACCATGCAATAAATATAGGGTAAGCCTTTGTATTCAGTGCATTTATACAGTATGTACTGTAGCTATTTCTGTTTGAACACAAGTGAAGCTATCTAAATGGTGTTAGTCCATGTGGGCTGGACACTTGACACAAGTGCATGAATTCAATCAATCAATAAATAAACATCAGGCAATGTATGTAATAATGAATGAAATATATAATATATACATACAGTACAGTAATAATATATAACTACAGTACACACACACACACATACAGTATATATACACTGTATATTTATCAGACCAAGAATAGAATGACAAGTTTAAGAACAAAGTTATTTTATGACAATTTTTAGCCTGAAATTGTTGACCAGAAATCTCGTTCTTGTAACGTAGTAATGCAGCATTACTTGGATTAGTAATAGTAAGTACAATAATATTACATTTTATTTCAGGACGCCTTTCAAAACACTCAAGGACATCTTACATTGTACTGTAGGCAAATATAAAGATCAATATAAAACAAGATATACACTATAGACTAGTTACTGGTTACTAGTAACTAGTTACTGCCCAACACTGCCTATAATGTAGGCTAAGTGTAGGCTCCTAGAAGTCCTGTACTCACCCAGCTCTGTGGTCAAGCGGTAGTTAACAGAAGCAGGAGTTCAGTGGAGACCATCATATCAGTTGATACATGTAAGTGCATCTCAAGCCCAACTGTGAGAGGCGAAAGCCCCCAAATCAGCAGCACCTGTGCCCCCCTGCCCCTCGATAAACCACTCCTGTTGCCAAACAGTCCCTCTAATGCAGTCTGGGCATTGATCTGGTCTGGGGTGCAACACTAGCACCTCCGCTGGCTCCGAGGTGAGCTGTTTGGACTAGGTCACCTCACAGATTAGCGGCCATATCGATTTCTCTCCCCCTAAGACTTTATGACATGTTTGTGTAAGAGTTGTTCTATGAGGCGGTCTATCGAACCGGCTGCAGGCAAAAGGGAACAAGAGTCCTTTCTTGAGTTGGCCTATTGGGATTGCTAGCGACACAACGTGTCCTATAGTGGAGAAATCAGTAGCCTCTCTGTCAATACGAGGAGCAGAGGTCAGTCTGCCTGTCTGTACAATTCCGTACTGTAAGCGCACAAAGCAGCCTTCACGAGTTCTTAGTTCGGCTGCCATTATTCCCCTGAATTACCTTTTAGTCTGACAGGAATATTATCCAGTCACATTTTCGCATCATGCCTGGAGATGCTACAGGATTCAGGCTCAAAATTAAATCTGCCAGTGAGTGCCACTAGTTAGTGTATTTCCAAGCATCTTATAAATCAATTTTAGGATCGACCGAGCACTTCATTTTGATTTTCGACCTTGGCAGATCCTTTAGGGGTCTTTTATACACGGGTATTTTTCTCGCACGAGTGACTGGCAGTCGATGTGTGTAACTGTAGAACAAGGGGGCCCAATCTGGGGCTGACTCAATGCGTCTCATATAAATGAGGCATATTAAACTGCACCTGTTGATGGAAGGGTGTGCGCAAATAGAGTGTATTTGCGGCATATCGATCTGGCTGGAGCGGAGCTTAAAAAGACTTCGGCATGGCCTTGATGTGTGAGATACAGTCTGGACTCAGAGACTGCGCTATTGATCTGCGTCTCGAGGCTTAAGTAGCCCCTCTGTTCGGGGCCCCCCCACGATGGCAACATACTTCCAAAATGACAGTAATCAATGGAAATGGTTAGATGACCCCTCACAACTCAAATGATATCAATTGGTCTGGCACTCAGGATTTATTTATGATTATTATTATTTATGAATAACGTTTGGTGTGGCTACTTTTTCTCCCACAAGGCAAGTTATGAACTATAACATCTTCCTCAATTCCTCTTCACATGGTAGACTTGTGAGACATTTCCTGCTTTTCACTCTTCACACTGGAGTATTATGGTTGTCAAATGGCTGTGAGTAATCAGACCCCCAGAACATAATGAATAATGCATTACAAGATGGTGGAATGGGTGTGATTATTATGTCTGGCTATTGTGTTGATTATTGTCAGACTGTGTGATGAAACAAAATGAGACACTCTGTAGTCTGGTTCCTGCACAAATACTACGGTATAACTAGGTGGAAGAGAGTTATTTGTATGATTTCCCCCTGTATGTTGAAAGCTCAAGGACAGAGCAAGAACACAAGTAAAGTGATAGTCCATATCACTTTACTGTAATCTACACAGCACTTAAAAGAGTGGCCACACTATTATAAAGAGCAATAAAACAGCACAGACAGACAGCTCTGAAAGCTACACTCCTCGATTTGTGTCCAGAATTGCACTTGTGGTTGAAACTAGTCTTTGAAAAATATTTTTTGTGTTTTTTTTTTGTGATATCCCTTGGGGCTTGCATTGCTCTTTAGCCTTCCCATGCATCTATGGGTTATGAGGGTTAGGAAATATATATATATATACATGCTCACATCCCACCCTGCCCCTTCCTCAGTTAAAGCAGCAATCAGCTGGTCTGTCAGCTGACGATGATCCAGCAACGTGACTCATGTCCTGCCTGAAGTCCGCTGTGCTTTATATCTGGGGGGCGCTATAACTCAATGGTAGCTTGATGGCACTATAAGTGAACTTTATAAAATAGGGTTCATTCCCTGATTCAAAATGTGAGGCACCAAACCGTAGCTCTGTTGGGGGACACAGACAAAGTGAGAGCCGTACAATAGCTGTGGTTATTTACATGGCAGGTGGGTAGCCTATAATGTGCACACCCTAACACTGCAACACTCTACCTGTGATATTTCTTTATTTTCACTTAACTTTATATTGCGTTCCATTTTGTAGTACTGTACAAATTCTTATTAATGGTTATTTGCTACCAGAGCAACTAAACTTGTACATGCGTTTTACAACTCTTATTTGCCTTGCTTTGATATGACTCATTGTGTATAGTGAGCTATTACAATCACTGTACTGTAACTATAGTGATTGGTGTAGGGTAAGGCTGCAATTTCGGACACAGTTCAGGATCTATTCATACCGGAGCAAGGATGTGTTCTGATCATTACAGTGATATAATGGCAGGTTGGTCAGGGTTGCTGGAGGTGGTGGGTGCAGAGGCACAATTATTGGGCGAGTGGGGGGAAAGAGAGAGAGAGAGAGAGAGATTTAATGTAAAAATGACAGCTGCATTTAGTTTTCGGCAGAGCTAACATGAAAGCGCAGCGCTAAAAGTGACAGACGGCTCTTCGTTGAGTTGTTAAACGTGAGGGACCAAAGGTTACAAAGCCAATCATCCGACCTCGTATTGGAGACATGTCTAGAAAGAGCGAGCAAGCATGTACCACTCAATGCGACATGGCTAAGCCTTCTCTAACAGATATCTGACGTTTGAATGATATAAACAGTGTGAATTGCATCTTCACATTTCCACAGCATTACACGACGACAAGACCTCCTTCCAGTTTTTATCTGTGCCTAATGCCCTCTATCTCCACATTCTCAATTATCTGTCAGCTACTATGGCCTCCTTCTCAGGTGCTTCTCTGGAGCGCCAACGACTGAATTAGGCCTCTACCTTTAAAGATAATTGCTTAATTGGGCTCTTTTCATATGCTGTCAGCGGATGAGGGCCAGAGAAAGCCTTAGATAAGGCTGTAATTATGTGGCTACAGCAGATATACGCATTTGTGGCAGAGCTGTGAAGAATGAGCTGACACCCCCAGCCTCCCTATATAGTACGTCTTACTGTCCTTCCAAATGCTCTCCAGATACCGCTGAATGTGCAGGCTCTCGCGCAGCCAATGTATTTTAGTACAGCATATTAATGAGACATCATACAACAGCTGCTTTCAAACAGACTGTACGGTGTGGCCAAAGGAATAATAATAATAATAAAAAAACAGCTCAAAAATAAAAATACAACTCCCTTTGCTACCTGCTCTGCCGCTTTCAAAGAGGAGGAGCGCTATTAAACAGAACATCGTCCCACTATAGCACGGCTCTCCGAGACGACATGTCAGTTTAAGTCTATTTTGTGTAAGGCGCTTCGAAGATGAACTTCAATTTACACGTGGCGCTTTTCAACCTGAGACGTATCCAACTGTCTGTCTGTCTGTCTGTCTGTCTGTCTGCGCCCCCCAGAGTGGAGAGCCGGCTAGAGGTATGGTGAGAGGCAGGGAGGTTCGTAGGGGAGGAAGGGGGGGGGGGGGGGGGGGGGGCAGAGCGGTAAATACAGCATGGTCCCAGGTGAGCTGTGGGGTGTCAGAGATAAAGGGGAGGAGGTCAGTGGGGGAGTAGAACCATGGGAGGGACGGGGGAAAGGGAAGATTAGTTTTTGCTCCGGTAACGACAGATCATAAAAACACGACGGGGAAAAGGGAGAGGCGAGATGAAATAGAGAAAGAGAGGGAGAGAGAGGGAGGGAGGGAGGGAGAGTGAGGGGGAGGATTAGTGCCACTTCAAGAACGACAGAACACGACGGAGGGAGGAGGAGAAGTGGAGAATGGAAGAAAGGGAGGGGAATCCTAGGAGTTTAGCTAGGATTAGTTTTGCTTCAGAGGGTGGGGGATTGGATGACGGTGAAGGAGTTGCATGGCGTCATGAAAACAAAACCGCTTATCAATCAATTGGTGGCCGAGCAAGAACCAAAAAACCCTCTCTCTCTCTCTCTCCCCCCCCCCTCTCTCTCTCTCTTTCTCTCTCTCTCTCTGTGTGTAGGTGCTCTACAACCCCACTCTATTTCAATGTGTATTTCTACCATGGCAACACGATTTAGTTCACAGAAACTGTCGATATAAAACATTAACTATGATAAACCATTAGACAACGACAGGAAACAGAAAAAATATTTATATTTTCAAGGAACAGTATTCTGTTGTCCTTGTTATATAAACCACAATGCATTTAATATAGGCTACTGTGTATCATTACTGTACGATCCTCTAAATCTCCACACCACATCTGAAATTCTGTGTAGGCTACAGTGTTATTGACCTATATATATATATATATATATGTGAATCCTACATAGACTAACATAATGACAATAGCTATAACATTCCTGTGATACCAGTGGGAGTATGACATTTCTCTGGATCAACAAAGGATCCCCAAGACATCCAATGAAATCCAATGTTACTGTAATGAAAATCTATGCAGAACTGTGCAACCCGACTGACTTCATAAAATTCCACAAGTAGGCCACAAAACTACGGATCACCCAATGTGATGTAATGACCCAGAAGGACATCATTACATTATAGAATTCTCTAGAAGAAATATCACTGTGATTAATACATTATGTGTTATGATAGGATAGGCTACACTTACAGTCACCATTCCATATAATTTAACCAGACCCTAGCTGAGTTGCATAATAATAATCCATTAGGCTACTACTATACTGTACGTGAAGATGGATTTGAATGTGACACGTCTTAACTAAAATCATGGGAAGAGTTTATACGCTACAACAAACACAATAACAATTTTTTTATTTTTTATTTATTTATTTATTTATTTAACCATATTCCACTATCGAGAAAAATGTGTCTTAACATTAATTATTCTTGATTGGTGTTTAGTTCTCTTTGGGACAGACATCCATCCATCCATCCATCCATCTTCTCCCACTTATCCAAAGTCTGGTCGCGGGGGCAGCAGCTCCAGCAAGGAGCAACTTCCCATTCCCGAGCCACATTAGAAAGCTCTGACTGGGGGATCCCGAGAGGTTCCCAGGCCAGTGTGGAGATATAATCTCTCCACCTGGTCCTGGGTCTTCCCCAAGACCTCCTCCCAGCCGGACATGCCTAGAGCACCTCCCTAGGAAGGTGCCCAGGACGCATCCTTACCAGATGCCCGTACCACCTCAACTGGCTCCTTTCAACGCGAAGCAGCAGTGGCTCTACTCCGACTTCCTTACGGATAGCTGAGCTTCTCACCCTATCTCTATGGGAGACGACAGCCCCCGTCATGAGAAAACCCATTTTCGGCCACAGACAATATAAATCAAATTGTTAGGAAAAAAAACAACTAAATAGCTTTGATTTAGAATAATTAATTAAGCAGATAAGCTCGTTTTGTTTAGCTAATCTCCCTAAATGTCACAATTTGATGTTCAGGGGTGATAATTGTGTAGTGACTTTCTTTAATTTTTCTTTGATTTCTTGTTAGCGTTACCGACCATTCTGTGAATGACAGTCCTGCTAGCAAGACGTTATGCTACACTTGTTGTGCTATACCAGCTATACAGTACAGAACAACCTTCAGATGAGAGCTGGTCATTAGGCCGCTTTAGAGTTTCATTTCTGCTATGTGGCAAATAATATAACAGCAATACAACACCCAAGGTTGTTTGTTATCATGAATATTTTTGTGTTAAAAATACAACATTGGCTGTCGTATTGCTTAAATGTGTTTTCAAGTGCCCCCATTTGCATAGTGCAAATGAAATAATTGACATGTGAGGTGATAAACCCTCATTAACGTGCATAAGTAACCGCCCCCCCCCCCAACCGCACACTCACACGTTTCCTTGAGAGAGACATCATGAACGAGGCGGGTGAACCACAGGTTTCTGAGTCTTCCCCATCACCAGAGAGCTGCCGTCACTGTGGAAGGCCTTAACTGTGGTGCGGTGGGAACACTGTTAAAACCCTAACAGGACTGTCATATACCTGGACAATCTCCTAAAGCGTCCACGGCCAAGGTTATAGGGCATGAGGTTAACACCGCCAGAGAGAGAATAACACGTGGAGCACTTTGTTCTAATGGACCCTAAGAAACACGTCCCTTGTGTGAAATATCAACCCCCTGCTGTGACATATAGGCGGGGTGCTAAGGGATGAATAGGAGACGTACGCAACACACGCATGGATGAAATAAAAAATGATGCAGAAGGGCCAATGGGGACGGTGGTCGACACAGCGAGAGGCTGTCAGGCAGATACAGAGAGGTGATGGTGGGGAGAGAGAGAGAGAGAGAGAGAGAGAGAGAGAGAGAGAGAGAGAGAGAGAGAGAGAGAGAGAGAGAGAGAGAGAGGGAGAGAGATGGACTTATTTGCTGTTGCAATGAGACATAGAGAAGTAGCCATGATCATCTGTAAACAAGTTTCTTTCTCTGCAATGTCTTTTGTTTGTATTGAATACTGTATGCAGCTAGCATCGTCTACGCTTTTGTTCATGTTCTAATCTAATGTGTTTTGTGTGCGTTTTGGGAGTTTATTTTCTTGTTACATTGATTGCGACTGCAGATGAAAATGAGATTTTGGCTAAAGTGATGCATTTACAGAAATGTTTATCAGTTTGCATTGTCCCTGAGATAGTATTGGATAGGAACGTAAATTATTCTTGATTGGTGTATAGTTCTCTTTGGGACAGACATCCATCCATCCATCCATCCATCCATCCATCCATCCATCCATCTTCTCCCGCTTATCCAGAGTTGGGTCGCGGGGGCAGCAGCTCCAGCAGTTTGCATTGTCCCTGAGATAGTATTGGATAGATATATAGGAGGCAGACCGACTGATGGATGGATGGATGGATGGATGGATAGATAGATTGATTGATTAATTGATTGATTGATGGATGATTGATATATATATGTGCTTTTATCCAAATATATTTATAATTAGTACATTTGTCAACTTGAATAAGTCATATATCAGTTATTGTAATCATATACTGTAACATTCAAATTCTAATCTATTTCAACTGCAGTTATTGGGCTATCATAGGTGACCAATATATAATTAAGTCCTTAAAAATAATTGCTAAACAGCCTAAACAAGAAATTGCTTAATTTGATAAGATCAAGAAAGATATTAATAATAATAATAATAATAATAATAATAATAATAATAAATAAAATAGAAAAAATACAATAATACTATAGTAATATATTAATAATAAAAATATATTAGATAGATTTCAATAGAAGATAAAGGATTGAACATTTCAATTAGAATGTGTGCTACTGCGAGTGTTAGTGTATGAGTATTATAAGGTGGAGAGCGTTACTGTATGAGTATTATAAGGTGAAGAGTGTTACTGTATGAGTGTTATAAGGTAGAGAGTGTTACGTATGAGTATTATAAGGTGGAGAGTGTTACTCTGTGAGTATTATAAGGTGGAGAGTGTTACTGTATGAGTATTATAAGGTGGAGAGTGTTACTGTATGAGTATTATAAGGTGTAGAGTGTCGTAATGTGATGTTTTATTTACTTTTCCATAGATATTCTAACTAGTTGGCTGATGTGTGTGTGTGTGTGTGTGGTTACAGAGGGTCAAGGAGAGCGGTCGGTTGCCATGACTCATGGTGATCGGGGGAGAAAAGCTCAGAGGATATGAATAAGGCAAGCGGGAGAGATGGATGAGAGAGAGAGGGGTGAGGGAGGAGAGAGACAGAGATGGATGGAGTGAATCCTCCCAGCCATACAGGGACGTGGCTAAAGAGAGGGGGAACTCACAGAGGAGGTGAGATGTGGTGTGGGAGACGTTAAGGAGAACGGAGAAAGAATATGACACGTCAAGATGTCAGGAGAGCGCTGGGAAGATGTAATGAGAGAGAGAGAAAGAAAGACAGTAATGTGCATGAATGCGAGGAAATCCGTGAGAGTCCGAAGGAATGCAAAGAAAATAATTAACGTAAGGGAGAAAGAAACATGAATAGAGAAAAAATATAAATGGAGAGAAGTGTGTGTGTGTATGTGTGCGGCAGGGGGGTGGGGTAAAGCACCAGTCCAGATAAAAATAAAATAAAAATAAAATGGCCACATGAGAAACGTCTTCAATATTCACCCCAGTTAGGATGGTGGCATTATTCTAACCATAGCAGCAATCGATGTGCGTGACAGCGTATTGGTGATCCATCAAAGTGCCAGGACTGAATTGATTACGCTCAGTCAAATGTGACATAAACAAGGCATTGCAGTCAATACGAGGTTTGTGCATTCAGTCCAAGATAAAAGCACTGTATCTCAATTAACTCCTCATTGTTGTGCTGTACACTGTGATATAGAGACTCATTTATGCACATCAGTAAGAAATGGAGACAAAATAGCTTCAAGCAACCATTCTACTCTAACGTTCATAAATATATAGCATGAGTAAAATAATGTCTATATTGTAACGCTCTATAATGTAACACTATTTACTTAAAAGTCAACTGTGTGAAATTTAAAGACTGTTCTACTAACATGACTGTTTTACTGACATGACATTAATGTGTTTGAAATGTGTTAAAATTCTTACTTTATCATGTCCTCCGATCCTCAACCTGTAGTGTGCATGAGATAAAGAGAGAGCATAATTTCCATCCGGTTTGGAGTTGCTCACGCTGAAGAAACTTCTTTTACCCTCTGTCAGTTTCAGACAGCAGTTAGGTTAATTAAGGTTAAGGTTTACCATAGCAACAGCTAAGAGCAGTTAGAGATTATCTTAGGTCTATCTTGCTGCAAGGCTTGTTTTGTTATGCATTCGATTGAAGCAGAGAGACACTATACAAAACATGGGGATGCTTTTCTAATATTAAGATACTCCCACCTTTGTATATTCTATTTTTCAATTGTCTCAATATTAAACACTCTTCAACATTTCCCAAAATGGATTTAATAAGCAAAATAAACATGCCCTTGGTCTATTTATTTAATAGAGCAGGTGTTCTTATTATTGTGCTGTTATCTGCAGGTGTGTCCTGTGCGCGGGGAAATTTAACAGCAAATGAATAATAACAGGTTTAAAATATTTACACCGAAAAAAGATATTCAAGAGTATTAGGATGGATTTCATTTAAATGTTTTAGATAAATGGTCCATTACATTTATACAGCAACATTGTATTAACAAATATGACTCAAACACGTCTACTGCATTTAAAGGCAGGGTTCATTTGAGAAAGCTTGCTAACTTGAGCTCAAATCAAAACCACACACATTGGAATGCATTCCGAAGTCAAGCGCCACTGTTATGTTCCTATTTACGGAGCCTGGGCTGTGTACAGGTGCCAGATTCTTTTCTCAGCATGCACAGAAAATGGTAAAATAGCGAAATGCAAGGAGATAGTTGGTGAATTTGACAATAAGTGTATTAGCGTACAATTAGCTTGCAATAGCTGACTATACCTTTAATCACTGTGTGTTTCTGCTGCCAAGGTGGTCATTGACATATGTTAATTTGAAGGAATCTTTATTGCTTTTAAGGAAGCGGACATACATTTCATGGCAATCTAAGAAGGCTCTGGATCGCTGCTAAGATAAAAACACAGCACACCAGGACAAAACAGCTAGACAGCTAGGAGCCATGAGAGGTGCCTTAATTACAGTTAGAAGCTAATTATGCAAGATTGAAGTTATACTTGCTGCACAGAGATGTCACCATATAATGAGATAGAATGGAATGAGGGTCATGACAGACCCCACATCCCAAATGCAGAGGTTGCGCTGGATCCCGGCTCAGATCTGAAATCTTCATTAAAGCGCTGATAATTGCATGCCCTATCGGATGTAAATGAGCTTTGGAGATCGATACTGCAATGCAAGGCTCTCTAATGGAGAGCGCTACGACGATGATGCATAGTTATAACCGCGCTGCTTCGTATTAAGAATAACCCTAGCTAACCCTATGTAACTGCTACACCTGCAATTAAACGATAATGTCTTTGAGAGAGGCCAGCTTCTGTCACAGCTAAATGATGCTCGGACTGACCGCAGACTGATATTTTACCCATTGTGCACTGGGACCATTCTTAGCGGTAATGCCATTCCTAGCGGTAATACCATAATTATATTGAACATCTGATATGCCCCGTCACCCGTACATTATGCTTCCACTAGAATCGGTTTCAGAACACTTTCCGGGAGTTGAAAACCCTGAGGAGACAGCAGAGTGGCTAAATTGACCAGATTACTGAGACTAATTGCTTCAGTCTTGAAGAGCTGGCTCATTAAGACAGTGACGTGATAATGATGCATGTTGAAGTGAATTTAGAACTGTGGTTTGGTGAAGACCTTAACTTACAGAGACACAAGCTTGTGAACCTGTACGTAGACACACACTCACACAGACTACATTATGTAGATGTTACACTATGATAAATCAGTAATATCATAGTTAAGTCAATTAGCAGATGCTTTTATTCAAACAGACTTAACAGTCAGTGACATTGGTCATGTTTGGAACAAGGATAAGTTATTAATCAAAAGAATTAAGTTGCAAGAAGTTGCCCTTGCGCCACCTGCTAACTTATTAATGAATAATGTGATGATTAGTCTGTTGTTGACGGCCAGAGAGAGAATGCCAATCCAAGAGAAGGAGTAGGAGGTTAGGAGGAGTGGGGCGGGGGTAGGGGGGGGAGGCGCATCTCCATTTGCTTCACCGCCCCTTCACTCCACAGGCCATCCCTCCATCACAGGACGAGAGAGGGGGAACGGACAGAATTGCCTGCCCATAGCCAACGGAGCAATAGAGCGAACCAGAGAGAGAGAGAGAGAGAGAGAGAGAGAGAGAGAGAGAGCGAGAGAGACAGCTTTACCTACAGTAATTGAGGTGTGTGTGTGTGTGTGTGTGCGGGGGGGGGGATACCTCCTCTGTCATTCTCCCTGGGATACTCTGGCCCTCACCCCAGCCTTGTTCTCTCTACCCGGGTGACTCTCTCTCTCTCTCTCCCTCCATGGCCCTATGGCTCGCTGACCCTCATGTCCCCTGGTAGGCCACAGCCCCCCGTGACAGTCCCCACGCGGGCCATGTGCACCTGTGCAATGGAAGGTCGCACGGCATCAATGGAGCCTGAACCACACACCGCTGTCGTACCACAGAGCACAGCCCGAGACACACTCGACAGTGTGACTCGTCTGACAGACTGACGGACGGGCTCTGACCTTTGGTCTGAAGATACACACCCGTCGCCTCAATGTCCATGCATGTGCGCGCACACACACACGCACACACAAATGAATTTACTGTATATCACCATGACCTCCACAAAATGTGACATACTGTATAAATATATTTTGCTCCATTAAAGGGAATTTCTGGCCAATTTAGACCTCATTTGTGGCTAATTAATTGCGATAACATCATTTATCCAATGTTCTTATAGTTTAGAGAACATAGAATATTGCTGTAACATCATTATTGACAAATTTGTATGCTGCATATCACTGCATTACAACATCCCAGGACCTGGTCATATTTGTGAGAGACTTACCCATAATGCACTATAGGGCAAGGTCAGAATTAGTCCATATAATGTAATAACTGTCTAGCCAAGATATTATATACAACATGCAATTACAGATGCAATTTTGTCTTTTAGTGGCCGCTTTAATCCAAAGCTATTTACTCTGAGTAATATAACAACAAAATTAGAATCATAAAAATGCATTAGCCCCTCCTCCTCTCCTCCCAGCTCTCAAGTGGGTCCTGATCACACATATTGAGATCTACAGCTGTAGGCTACAACACACACGCCAGCCCCTGTGCCACAGGAAGCCGGTAGGTTTATATTTCAGTTAAAACACTACACCAGATGATGTCAGCTACTGCCTTGTCTCCCTTTGGTGCATGGCATGTTCATTAGTGAAATGAGTTGCTGTAGTGATTGGCTGGAGTGCTGAAGGTGCACGTGCATGCTGTTGGACCCATAGTGTCCACATTGACACACCACGGATATACGAAAAGTACATACGTTCGGATTACACACAGACACAAGTAAACATATTCACACGTCTCCACAAATGAATGCGAATAGGCATTCTGATAACATAACACATTCAAACTGAGTGTTGTTAGTGCAGATCCTTGCCGGTTTAAACCCTGGTGTTACAAACAAGCTTTCTATAATGTGCTTGAGGTGATGTTCATGCAAATGTAGTTCATCTTTCCAAAACTAAGGGGATTTATCTCATTTAGTACTGCAAATAACAGTTTCAAGGTTAAACAGGCTTTTGGAATTGATTTAGAAAAATAAGGTGCTAGTTAAAGATATAATAAAAAACTAAATGATATTCTAATCTAATTCCGTTAAATACAAGACCATATAATATTTACAATAATCCCATCGGCTTTGGTTGTATAAAACAAGCAATCTGTATGGTAACAAATGCCAAATACACCAAGTAAGATATGAATAAATGAGCTGCCTGTGGGACGCTGTCAATGGATTTCCAGATAATCCTGTTAGTACTTAAAGCAGTTGGACAACACTCTGAAGTAGGTAATCAAGATGTCTCTGCCATTTAGATGTGAGGTGTTCTACAGATCATCCAAGCAGACTATGCTGGCATGGTGCCCATATACTGTGCCAACAGATGATTTAAATGTTGAAGATTTAACAGACGTTTAGTGTAGTCAGCTTTTCCACATGGATAGGGTCTTGATCACTGAGCTGCATGTACAGTCTTTTGACCAGTGGTTTGCAGTTAGCCAAGGTGTACAACCCGCCCTCCACCCCAACCTATCCACCCTTATCCACAAATATCCACCTACACAGCTTTGCTTAAGGAAGCTTGCACCATCCTGTTAAAACATGGATGTTCTTGGAATATCTCTGTCTTTTTATGAATACACAGGGAAAGTGTTTGTGCAGTATATTATGTATTATTAAATAGTTAACAAACAGGAAGAAAGAAATATCTGTGAATGCTTCTATATGAGATCCCTTTAATAGAATAAAGTATATACAGCGTAAGTGGATATCTGATCTTATATTACAGGTCTACGATTTTTGTATGTGACAGATTAACACTATTGTAACATAATGTGAGTGAGGGTGTATTACATTTTTCTCATATTTGAAATGGAAACGAGCAATAGTCTAGACATCCTGCTCTCTGCCTATTTTGTATAATCAGGCCAAAGTATGTCCAGTGAAAAGTATTTGCAAATATTAGCTAAACGTGATTACAGGTGCCGGGGACTAAAGAAAAGGAAGGCATCCAAAGTAGGGCAGTGCAGTTGGGTTCCACCAGGCATGTACCTCCAAAGACAGGTAGGCTAATTGGAGCCTCTCAATTGCCCATAGGTGTGAATAGTCTGGGACTGTGTGTGTGTGTGTGTGTCTATATGTGTGTGTGCGCATGCATAAGCAGCTGCGACAGACTGGTGTCCCAGAAGTGACCTGGCCTACAGCGTTCTCCGCCTCCTCCCTCAAAGTCAGCTGGTACAGACTCCAGGATGGACAGATGGATAAATGGACAGATAGATGGAGGGATACATAGAAATTACTCTGTTGCTTATTATATTACATTATCTTACTCCCATATTCAAACAATATCTTGTACAGCGATTGTTTCCAATCATCTGTGAGTGATTTGATTGACACAGCCTCTATGACAAACTGTGGTAGCAGAACAATTTGTGGCTCTTGCAAAATCAGGACATTCTAAGTCAATCAAGCCATTCGCAGGTGATTGGACCACATTCAACCAATCAGAACAACAAATGTTTGATAGTGATTTAAACACAGGTGCCAGCAGACAATTGGACCACCTTCAACCAATCAGAACAACAAATGTTTGATAGTGATTTAAACACGATTGGACCACCTTCAACTAATCAGAATACTTCCCATGTGGAGGTGTCTAATTATAGTCAGTACCAACTGAACGATCCTCCTGGAATCTGACTGGGCAAGGTTCTATAACCAACTGCAACCAAGACAGCAAAGCAAAATCAGGATGGTCCTGTAGACTCACCGGTAAAAGATTTAGCATATTGTAGCAACACTTAATCTGTTTATATAAAACACACGTTTGCTATAATATGAAAGTAAAGTAGAAGACATACATCTTATTGGCTTTTGGTAGTTGAGCATGGGGAAAGTCATTTAGAAATCCAAGTCTCACAAACCCTTTTGGTTCAATTACAAATGACAGATAAGTTTCCATTGTTTGAAAAATTGTATTTTTCTGTGTCTCAGGTTGTGGTTGTGCTGGAAATTTGCTGAGCTGGAAGTCTTATATACGATGCCGTTTGAGTCAGTGTATTTAGTACCCGAGGTACTCTCAGCTGTGAATACTGTCAACTGTACTCGAGAATCAAGACTTTGAATCATGGATCACACTAGTGTATACAACTGAACCTGCTATGCTTTGAGTTTTGACATCATTGACAGTGGAACACAAAATCCACATGAATTTAAAAAGGATTTTACAATGGCATTCAGCACACATTTGATAATACAAACAAAATCCTTGTTGTTGTCTCTGCAGACGCTTCTTCGTGTCACATCCTCTGGGATTGCAGCCAAGTATGCTGACTGTAAGACTGCCTCCTTCACACTAATAATAACCACTTTTATTCCAAATGCAGTAGATATTGAAGGATGTAATACCACACTGGAATTAGATGGCATTCGATATGTTTTAGTGACCTGAAAGTGCAATTGAATAATTGCTTGTGTCTAGCCTGTAGGGATACACTTTAATTCACACAGCTGTTAGATTAAATAATGAATATATAATAAAATATTAATATTAAATAATATCTCCTGTGACTATTATGTTGTTCCTGCCATTTTGGGACAACTGTCACATTTTGTTTTGTTTCATTCTTTTCAGTATCTACTTTTCATGTAATTTGAGTATCAACACTTTCAACCCTGAGTTGTTTAATAATAGCCTGGTTGAAACCATCCTGACATTTCAATCTTTTCCTCTACAATTTGCTTTGATGTACAGTCTGAAAACTGTCAGCCAGGTGGTGCCAATTGGTGTCAATCAAATCATTAGCAAGCGGTTGAACTACGCTGGTGTCACACAAGCAAAGAACCAAATATCCAGATCCTTTGAATCATGTAGGCGATGAACAAAAGTATCAAAGATCCAGATCCTTTGGTTTGTTAGGGTCAGTGTGTGTCCTTGTTCAGAGATCCAAAGACTAGTGTAAAGTGTGAAGTGTGTGTTGAATCTGGTTCTAGCTATGTAGCAGTATGTCAGTTTGCTAACAATATGCATTAATATGGCTCACACATCGAAATGCATTGTTAAGCAAAGCGTAGTGCTACGGCTTAGTTGATACGAGCCGTGTTCACCACTTTGTTAATGTTCTTATTTACGGAGCCAGGGCTGTGTAGAGAATGGTATGCTAGCAAAATGTGATGAGATATTTGTTGAATTTGACAAAAAGTGTATTTACATTTAGCTTGCAATAGCCGACTATACCTTTAAATACCTTTAAATATGAAACAGTGAAACACTTATGCCAACTGATTAAGCCATATGTGCTTCTCTTAGTACCACCATTCACATTGCAATCTGATTTAAACTGAGTATCCTACAGAGAGTATTATACAACGTGCTTCTTAGATGTCCAAGAACAGAAAACAGAAAAGAGGTGGCAAGGTTTGTCAGCTTTGTGGGAATTAGCCGACCCTGGGCGTTATTTTCCTCTGACAGTCATTGGTCCTGTTTCTCATTGATCCACTATTGGCTCTTTATCCACACAATTTCCTGCTCTTTTTTTTTTTTAATTGAATTTCACGTCCTTTGGTTTGACTCTTAGGTTTCATGTAATCTCTCCTTCTAGTGACACTCACAGTATGCCCTGTTATCGTACAGTACTTATGTCTTCTGAAAGACATTTGACTTGAATCAATGATAGAATCTGGACTTGTTTTTGTACTATGGCGGTTCTCAAAATGTTTGATCCATGTGCCCTTACAGGTGGAGTCAGACATTCTAAAGATGGATTGTTGATATTTTAACAAAAACACAAATATCAACCTCCAAAGTCATATAGGATGTTCCCTCAGAGGCTCTGCCCCATTCATTGGACATGCATTGCCAAGGCTAGGATAGTGTGGTGTGGTACGGTCTGTAACATGTTGTTTGCGTTCCCATTTACAAACCCAGGGCTGTGTAGAAACGCGACACACAGAGCAGGCAGCTAGCAGCTACATACAGCTACCATGAGTCCACATTCAGTTTATTTGACCAAAATTGTATTTGCTTACAATCGCTGACACCTTTAATATAAATAGTTAATTGATCTGTTATGGATGTTGTGGATGACACCTATCAATATATTTAGTATAACCACATATTTTCTATACATATAAAAGTTGTTTGTATATTTTACAGTATAATGCTCAATATTGAGAACAGTTGTTATTACACAGTAAATCTGTTTCTTCAAACTTCAAGACCAATGTGTTTCAGAAGACATAGGTACTGCACGATAATAGGGCATGCTAAGAAATGCCTTTGTTCCTTTCTGGTTGAACAGTATTCTCCTACTGTATCGCCCCTCTCTCTCTCTCTCTCTCTCTCGCTCTCTCTCTCTCTCTCCTCTTGCTCCTTTTAAGAAGCCCTCCGGCCCACTTCCTGCACCCCTCCTGCTCCGTTGCAGTGTTTATTTAAGCACTTTCACGGTCTCTGCACCCGGCTCTGACTGGGCAGATCTGGTCATCCTTCCTGGGCACCCCCTCTCCCCCAGCGTTCTCTCTCTATTCCCCCTTTCCACGCTTTCCTTCTTGTATTTCTCTGTGGCCCTCTATCCATCATTTCCTTGACTCTTCAGTCATTGTGGGATGCCGACTCAAACCGACTTCAGTCATCGTGGGAGCCCTCCCACGCGTTTTACATCTGAGTGCAGTCGCATGCTAACTGGGCCAAATAGAGCTGCCGTTACAATATAAAGAAGAACACACACACGCATGCACACACACATCCAAGTACTTAGAGCATCTTGGGTTGTAATTGCTAAATAAAAGTGAGACCGTTTTTCAAACTTCCTTGTAATTATCCAAAGATATGGATGCCATAAAAGAGGGGAGAAGGCAGTGACGTTGTAGCTAATATTTGAAAGGAGCAGAGATGAGAGGGTAATCTCATTCATCTCAAGTTCTACATTCATTTTCCTTGTGCTAATAATAGCTGCGCGGGGACGTGGGAGAGTTTAAGTCTCTTGTATCCATTATGATTTAAGACGAATTTAGAATGCTATTATATATCTGATTTTTAATAATATCTGCTAAAGGGATTTCAATTTAGTGGAACAAACAGTCCGACTGGGAAGCCAGTCAGTGTAGTGACTGAAATACATGCATTAGACTGACTCATTATGCAGATTAATGTATATGTAACTGAATACAGGAATAATCGTATCTTAGTCTCCTCCACAGGAAGGTCATAGAATATAGTATCACTTATAGAGCGGCATTTCTGGTTGGACAAGGGCACTTTGTGAGAATGGATGGCATAAGGGCTTGAACCCAGGACAAGGTCCCCGTCCATTTTCTCTTTTATTCCCTCCTTCATTCATTCAGTTTACGGGACAATAACAGATCCTCAGACATGTTGCTGCACGTAAAGGGTATGTGTGTTGTATCTACGGTGTTCTAAAACTCCCCCTTCGAGCTGGGTATTACTATTTACATCATGTTAATGTATACATGCATGATACCTCTTAGCAGAATTAGTGTTTCTTCAAATCACCATGATCGTGATTCTGCTCAGTTGAGCGGAACTACTTTCAGGCATGGATGCACATGCCATTTCAGTGCGCCTGTGCCTGTTTGCCCACTTTCACTCACCCTACCCACTTGCGGTCGAAATGTTCTCTCTCTCGAAATGAGACTCTTGGACTAATGAACAGGAATGGAATTAGAATAGAAGAGAATAATTAACACTCTGCATATTGCTTTAATTTTTGCTTCAAATAGTTCATAATCCAGTACTGTATATGTGGACAATCAGGATTCCTTTACTATTAAATTACTATAACTGGAGTAATCCCTGTCTCAATGCGCTCACACACACACACACACACACGTCCTCAACTCCAGCGCGCACCATTCACAGCACTTTGTAGTGCTGTGGAACGGCTAGTTTTCGCTCTCCTTCAGCACTAGTTCACAGCTCTGTGAGTCTGAGGCACTGGGCCAGCAGTGACAGTAATTTATTCCAGTACCTCCCTGTGGGTCCTCCGCGGCACTGCCTCTCCTCCTCCGTTCACCCCAGGGACCACCTTGATGTTGTGGGACTCAAGGGCTGCTGAATGCCTCCTCTCCCTCCTTCCTCCTAATGTGTTTCCTCCCCTGTTGGTTTTCCATCTCCTTGAATTTATTAAGGGTTAATGCCCAGGAAGAGTCAATGAACATTATCAGAGAGAGAGAGAGAGAGAGAGAGAGAGAGGAAATGGAGAGGTGCTACATGTGGCTGTTCTTTGTGGGAGACATGTACAAGATCACGTTAAATACATCTTAATGTAAAGCCCCCGTACCCCACACAGGTGTCTTAATTATTTTGCTGATAAGACTTTTTCCTAGGTTGATGTTGGGCACAGCTATTCTGCAAATGTGCACAGGTCAGCAAACTGCCTATACTCAAAAGACAAAAGAATCAATCAAGATCTAAATTGTCCTTCCCTAACAGAGTACAACTAAACTGAGATGAGATGTACAGTATATACATGCCTGAGAAGCAAAATAAGACATTTGATAATAATGATGTACATTAGCGCCGTTTTATAACAATAAAATATGATCTTTTACGGTTCAGATATTTGGGGGTGTGTAATAATAAATGCAATTTTTGATATTACAGATGCAATTTACATTTTTATTTATTTTGACATTGTGAATAAAATAGGTTCTGTCCCTACAGTGCTGCTGCTATTGTTACTGTTTGATACTCAATCTCTTGTGAAATCATACACCCAGACAGTCCTGAGAAGAGTCAGCCAAGTTACATCAAAACACCCATGTGATGTGTGTACAAGGGCTTTAACATCTGTGTAGTCTTTTTGTTAGCCTCCCACGATGTTAGCCAAGTCTGCTGTTAACACATTTGCACAGCTCCACTAACAACTTTATAATAATGCCAGCAGGCCTGCAAGGCTGGGTGGTCACTTAGAGTATACCTATGTTAGTAAGATTGTGAACTGTGTTATGAACAGAGTGATGTATCTTTCTGGAATGGGATTGTAACGTATATTGTCATAATCTTTACAGTAGTAATTACATTACAGTTACTAGTCTAAACAAATTGACCACCATTACTAAACATTTACAGAATTACCCTTTTCCTAAATTAATAGTCAGTCTTGTTGCAAGCCCTCCAGCTTTTGTGAACTTTGTCCAAACTCTCATTATGCTATATTATCTTACAATTTCTTTTCTGCATTGTGTTTTTACAAAATGCGTAAAATTGTTGTTGCATGACGTAAATGTGAAACAGTGGTGTTTTAACATATTTTCCTTAATGTGTTGCACCCTTGAAATGCGTGTGACTTCAATGAACCTTATGGAATGTTAGAATGTACAGTACATAACACATTAAATAATTTAGGCTCAGTGTACTGTAAGTGGAAAAGCAGCATTGTTTAACAGTTATGTGATTTGCTTCAATACTGTTTGTGTATGTAGTCTCTCTCATATTAATAATGTCACTGAGATATCCTGCTTTGAGAAAAAAAATGTTTTAGCTAAGGCAATATAGATGTTTACAGTAAAGGTAATTTGCACTGGATTACATTTTCTGAGTACATTCAGCCTGAGTGACTGAACATTGAATATGAATATATTTTTATTGATTTAGAGACATCAGAAGAATAATAGTAGGGTCGTCTCCTGTGTGTACCCTCTTGCGTTTGACTGTGACCTTGTGTTTGTCCTCTAAACTGAATAATCACACTGACACACTGATAAGCAACTGCATGTCTACGCACGAGTGCCCAAATGTACACGCTCTTATGCACTGCATAGACTTAACCAAACAAACAGTCCAATACAGACACACACACATGCATGGGGATAACAGGAAACCCGGTGGCGTCATGGCAGTTTCTTAATTCCCTGGCAGATCATCTCAGCCAAAGTAATAAAAGTAATGACATTCACTCACACGTCCTCTCTTACATTTAATTGCCCGTGTCATGTCTTTGACTCTGAACCTCTCAGCCTGCCTCTCCACTGCCTGTCTCTCACTCTCTCTCTCTTTTTCTCCCTCAAACTGTCTTCTGTGTAGTGCTCTCTCTCTCTCTGTCTTCCTCTCTCTCTGTATGTCTTCCCCCTCTCTCTCTCACTCTGTCTTCAGTGTGGTGCTCTCTCTCTCTCTCAAACTGTCTTCAGTGTGGTGCTCTCTCTCTCTCTGTCTTCTTCTCTCTCTCTGCATGTCTTCCTCTCTCTCTCTTTCTCCCCCCCTCTCTCTCTCTCTATATATATATATATATATATATATATATATATGTCCTGCATCTCTGTATTTGTGTGCCCCCCCATCTCTCTTTGACTATATCTCTATCTCTCTATCTCTATCTCCTTTCGGACAGTCTCATACCTGCACAGATGGTTTCACTGGCTCCTCCGAGTCTTAATTATTCTGCCAATTACTGAGGGAAAATGTGCAATTAAAGTGGGCAGTTATTCCTCGCCATGTGACTTCCTATTTATTAGGGCTGCACCTGATTTTCTGGGACTCGGGAGTCACTGTTTGCACCACACCATCTTTCCCTTTGCCTGCAGCCATACGATATGCTAGCCAGGCACACCTGAGGGGAATTGGCTGATTTGATTTCCTTTAAACTATTCCACGCTATAGGGAGCACCACTAATGGATGAACCAATATTGGAGCATATGGCCTATAGGATGACTTTTGTTTCACACAGTATATCATACTTGACCCATCGTAGCTCAAACAGTTACTGGTGAAAAATAATACGAAGCGCCAATGAATGTGCACTCCTTTGGGCTCCCAGCTCATTCGAATGCCATTGATTTGTGTACCTGATGTGCCAGCGTCCCCCAGGCTTAGCAAGCGTATGTGAGAGACACAGCAGCCTGGCTGTGTGTTACAGAGAGCGCGTCCCTAGCAGAGACATGGCAATAACAGAGTTGCGTCATCTCCGTTCACTCCAATGGCCTGTTTTTTCACAGCAACAGAGCCTCAAAATAGTTCGCTAAATACTAAAAGTACACTATCAATTCTATTTAAAATCTAAATCGGGTATTTACTACTAATTATTAAAAAACTAAGTTAAATATCTGTGTGTATATATATATATATATTCAAATTGCCCACCAAGCAATTCCTGGAACTATTTTGCCATAGGTTTTGCCCAGGGGGGCAGGGTCTGACTCTAGGCTTGAAGAAGCCGTGACGTGTGCCAATGGGGGATATTACAGCCTATAGGGCCAACTGCAATACACACCCCATTCATAAACTTATTAGCGGTTTAACTGCTCCACTTGGTTCATATGGTGCTTAATAATGTTCTATTGGTGCTCATGTACATATATTTTTTCTAACAATGTCAATAAAGTCAGTATGGACGATTGTGTGTCATAATGTAATAATCATGCGACATAGCTGTGCGTGCATTTCTCTTGCACGAGCAACAAGCGGCGTATTTGCACATAACATAGATCCTTCTTTTAGTGTAAATGCTCAATATTAAACAAAACATGCCTACAAATATATAACAGTACAGTCCAAAACAAAAACAAAAACTCCTGTTATTTTACTTTGTACTACGACGCACATGCACGAGACTTGAGGTCGGGAACTCCAGTGTCGCAGGTTGCAACGTAATCTTCTGTTTGTACTGCGCATGTGTCAAAAGAGCCACTTTGCCAATATGGCGACACCCTTAATTAGAAAATCGTGCATCACTGCGACAATGAGTAAATACTTGGTAAGAGCCGCCATTGTATTCACTGTGTCTATCACTTTTTGAAGCATTTTGACCACTGAAAGAAGGCATTTATATACAGTATCAGCCAGCCAGCCATCCTACACTGAGATATTGTACCAGAACTATTTTACTGCAGTTTCACTGCACTCAGGCATTTAAAACATACATGTATTTCTTTTTCGTTTCTGGCAATGGGATGTTTGAAAATATGTCTAGGTATTTATCTAGGGCAGCATATTCTCTCACACTGAGCAAATACTTGTAATTGTAGTCATTGGAAGTTACTTCATCTTCTTGGGTTAAAGTCGGGGGGAGGGGGGTATATACAATAATGATTTTTATTATTTTAATGGCTTTTACCTAGTTTTCTGTTGTTTCTTATTTCTATTTGTTTAATTTAATTTGTTCCCTTCATCCTTTGTTCAAATGTTTTTAACTGTAAAGCACGTTGATTTGCACATTGTGTATGAAAGGTGCTATACAAATAACGTTTATTATTATTATTATTATTATTATCTTGTGAAATATCAACTGGACTAGATCCTGACTTATTTGCATTTCTGTTCATTTCGATCTATTAAGAACTTGAAGTTTATATTGATATTATATCAATATAATCAACATTGGGTTTATTATCATCCTCATTACGACATATTTGTATACCTAGCTTTAATAGAAGGAAGGGTCACGAGTCGACAAGCGGCTGATGACCGCTGGGTTATATGGTTCTGTGGTTATCACCCTCCTCCTCCCCCACCAGAACATGTGGAAGGAGGGAGGGAGGAAAAGAGGGAGGGAGGGATTGAAGGGGATGCTGATGGAGTGTGAACGAGGAGGAAAGGGGGAGGAGAGGGGCGGGTGGAGTGTTCTATCAAGAGAACGTTAAAAACCCAGAAGAGGAAAGTGAAGAGCGAGGGAGATGCTGAAAGGGAAGTGTGGAGAAGGAGCACAAAGACTAATAGGAAGAAGAGGAGGAAGGAGAGAGTTCCTCCCCGGTCAATCAGGGTACAGATGCTGAGAAGGCCTGTTCACAGCCAGCAGCTGCTAGCATGTCTCTCTCCTCCGTCATCCCACTCTCTCATGGCTGACTCTAATAACACTCTAATTTCCCCTCTCCCTTTATTCTCACTCACTTTCCACAATGCGTTGTTGCCATGTCTTCAATTAAAGTTGCACTAAGCAACTTCGGAGGATACCTCTTTTAAAGTGCACCCAAACGTGTATATAAGAACATGGTGCTCTCTCTCTCTCTCTCTCTCTCTCTCTCTCTCTCTCTCTCTCTCTCTCTCTCTCTCTCTCTCTCTCTCACTCCCTTGCTCTCTCTGGTTTTCCCCTTCCACAAAGTGATTGGCTAAGTGTTCAATGAACGCAAACGGCAGTGGACTGAACAGCAGGTTAAAACAGGGAGGAGTTGGGCTGGCCATTTAGGCTGTGGGTTTAACAACGCTCACATTGCTAACAACAACAAAACCATCGTTTGTGTTTTACTGCTTAAGATTGTTGTGTTTCAGCAGTACAGATGCAAATGACGATGGTAGAACCAGCGTGGCTATAGAGCCACTTCTGTGTCCGTAATGGTTGTGTCAACATATTCCAATTTTTAATTCCATGCATTTCATATCAGAATGAGAAATACATTTAAGATGGAAAGATGTAATAAAAGGAGACATTTGGTACTGGTACTAAATAGTGATAATAACCCAGGCAAATACTTGTATGTGGCTATACTCCCTACACACCACTGACCAACACTCGTCATTTAACGCAGGAACGGTCTTTGAAAATAGTCAAGAACGTTTTCAAGGAAACACATCAAAAAAGTTAATGTTCAGTCCACTGAAATCACCCATACTGTACCTCCTGCTGGAGATGAGGTTTTCAGAGGTCACATAACAGGATTGTGACTGGTAGAAAGAGGTAACCAGCGTATTCTCTGACCTGATTGCTTAAATCTGGGATGGAGGCGTGACCTTTTCCAGAATCAGGGATGGCCACAGAGAATGTATTTGATCTCAGGACATGCGATTTTCTGATAGTTGTCATATGAATTTAAGAGTTCACCTTTATCTCTGTTAGATAATTGTGTTCCCTGTCATATAGCCTGACAAATGTCAAGAGAACAGAAATAACCTGGACAAATTAAAGCCCATTAAAATAAATGCTTACTAGTTATTAAATAAGAAGACGTTGAACATACCTTTTCATGTTAATGAACATTAACAATAATGGAAAACAGACTGGAATTATTTTGGCAGGCTCATGTATCCTCATATACTCACGTATATGTTGACATACCTGTAAACATCCTTGAGCAAAATGCCTAACCCCCTAACCACCGAACTTCTCCCGGTGGTTGGTTGCACCCTGCATGGCAGCAATCACCATCAGGTTATGAATGTGTGAGGCAAAAATGCTCTAAAGCGCTATATAAATGCAGTCCATTTAGCTGTATTTGGACAACACAGTGATTGACAGGCTTGGGTCAGAGTGCAGACAGCACATCAAAAGACACAGCCTGTACTCAAACAGCATTGGAGGTTTATAGTGGAAGTGCAGTTTCAGCCCATAAGTGACAGTTAATGTGAAACAAAGAGAACAACAGGGGCTCTTATCAGCTGTGTGATGCAATGTTTACAGGCCTTTTAATTAATTATGAAAATTAGCTAAAGCGATAGGCATGCTGAGCAGTGAAATCAGATCTTTACACTTATCTCTCTCTTGCAGTACTACCAGTACGTGTTTGATTGAAGTCAAAATATAATGTCCACACACACAAACACACACAACACACGCACGCACGCACGCACGCACGCACGCACGCACGCAGAACAACACCCAAATCTATACATGCACATGCATGTATCTTGTGTATATACAAACTTAAATGTGGTATACAGCTCCAAACATTACAAAAAATACATAATATGCCAATCAGTAGATGTATGTGCACAATTTAAATAAAATAATGTTTTGCCATTTGATCCTTGAATAATGGTAGAATAACGCTCATTAAATTCATCTGTCAAAACGGACTGCAAATGTTAGCTCGCCTGATCTATATTTGTAACAATTGATCTGTAAAAGTGCTGGGAAAACCAAATATGCACAATACAACACAAACAACCAATTACTTCTGTATTTGACATGGCATTTTGGCGATGCTGGCTTATTCGTCAAACATATTTTCCTTAGTGAAGACACAAGCGTCTCCAATCAGCAATCAGCTATACCTCAGAGTCAGGTCTTCTGAGGATTTACTTTTTGCAGAGGAAAAGCAAATTACTAGTCCTCACAAGGATGGGAAAATGAACTACTACACAACTAGTCATTGTGTCCTGGAGTATTGTTAATCATCATTACAGTGAAACTGTAATGTCTTTATTGGCCAGAGGGGGCTGAGGAGAAAAATACGAGTCCCTGTAAGAAATAGATACTGGATAGAGCGTTTGCATGTAAATGTCTTGCTTAGTGAGCCTCAGATTAAACAATGGAGGCGTGATTTCCTCCATTAGGTCAGCATTTGAGCTAAATTAGATTGTTAACTCTTCCACAGTTGTCTGAATGTTTCTTATGATTTATTGCAGTTGTCTGCAACATGCCCTTCTTTAACCCGTTACATAATTTGAATGAAACAATACTCATTACATACAAATACTACGATACTAAAAAATCATTAGAAGAAAATCCTAACAGGAAGAGCAAATTTCTTAAGAGAAGTGGACAATCTTTTGAATTGACTTCAATTCATTTGAAGCCAAACACCTGGTGGCCATTAACAGTAATGCATTCTTGGGCAAAAAAAAACAAATAACTTATTCCTAATATGTAGATATTATGTATGTTTTTACACATGCCCAAAACAAACGGGAGGTTTTATTATTAATATCATAATACTGTTGTTTTACATACTTATTCTGGTTGTGGCTCCACAGTAACTCTTCAGGATGGGAACGAACAATGGGTCTTCCACCTTGGAAGCCAGGCTGCCGTGTTCCCATCATATACAGCCGGATTAGGGCGCAGGATATTTTCGGAAAGGATAGAGAGGGAGGCTGCGCTGCCAAGTTTCCCTGCACTCCCATCGGACCTGTGTGTGGAGAATAGCAGCAGAAATAGTGCGGAAGAAAGACAGCCGACCAAGAAAAGGAGGCTTTTTCTCCTCCAGCTTTGGATCAAAGTAAGGGGAGCCAAGAGCTACGAGGAGTCCACAGGGAGAGACAGGATTATCTGGATTAGCCCAAACGCACCAGTGATAGGACCAGGCCCTCCTGGACAGATAGCAAAACTAGTGGCAACTAGGCCAGTGTGTAGGGCCAACCCTTTCTCAGTAGACTAGTATGCTGTACATTAGCTTTCTGCACCAACCTGTTTAAATACACTGTATGTACAGGTGACTTACAGTAAATGCACAGGGTCGGGACCACGTGGAATTGGAAACCATTTTAATTGGCAAACAAAGGCAAACATTATTTTTCACTTGCTTTGAGGTACCTCTGAGGAAGTTGTTCTCGGTGTACACTGTGCACACCGGACTAAGGTTTACAGTTTCTAATCTAACAATTTGAAACAGAACAGAAAACTTTCAAATTGTAAAGTTAAAAGAGAATGCGTTCACCTCAGTTTGCCAAATTGAATGCACCCCAGCTGTTCAAATATAGCAGGTTGTTATTCCATGTGCCTTTTTGCACATTTGACTGTATAAAGATACTATCCATCATTCATTTGTTGTTCTTATTTCATCTCTCACTGCCAGAGAACAAAGCGATAATATGATAATATGTAAAAATTATTCATAGCAACATGCATCATTTGTATGTTAGCATGAACCAATGTATTGTAAAGACATTAGAACAAGACATAAAAATAAAAATGAAAGATGATTACATTTGTGTTCATATAAAATGGACCTGCTTTTGTTTGAAATGCAATCTGAGTTTGTTTTTGGAAGTCAAATCCTCACTTCAGCACAAGTGTCACTCTGCTGATAAAGTGTACTCAATTTGCATAAAATAATATCTTCCGTAAACAGAAGCCCAGGTATTGACAAGTAAGGCAATAATTAATCACTGAATCCCTTTAGTTTTCTCTGCAGATAAATACCAAATACATACAGCAGGTGGGCTTAGCCTATAAACTTATATTTTGTCAAGTTTGACAGATCATAAGGGAATACAGCAGTTGTTGTGATATTGTTTTGTGTTAACAGTCTTACACACACACACACTTCGGATTTAAGAGAACGAGTTTCTCCCAGCAATCAAATTTGACACTTTTAAAGTTTGCTATTCGGGTGCATAATGAATACTGGAATATGGCTTTTAGATCTAAACCCCCACCTTGTTACAGGTGACTGTGGTCCTCATTATGGGTATGCATGCTCACATTATATGTAATATATGAGCTAGGATTTTGTTCTGTGTTCCTTAAAGGCTTCCCTGTGGAATATATGCTTTTGCATCAGAAATCACAGAACAGAAAGCGTGCGAGGGAGAGGAGCAAACTAGAAACAGGAGGAGGCCAGGCAATAGAGGAACTGTGAAGGAGTAGGGGAATTGCTTGTTATTAGGCGTGCTGGTGTCGCATTACAGCAGAGTTTATAAAGTAACAAGATAACTATCGTGCAAGAGCAACACTGCCATCTCTCACAGGTAACGTCCCGCAGTGAGACTAATGTTGCAACAAGCGTGCGTTCGCTTGTGTGGGCGTGCGTGTATAAGTGCCTGGTGCGCGGATGTGCATGTGTGTGTGTGTGTGTGTGTGTGTCTTGTAAATGCAGTACTGTAATACAAGCTCAGAGCTCTCGGCTAGTGCTGAAAGGACTCAGCTGGTGTATGCAGGCCACAGAGAGAGCATCCGGGCCAACCTGTGATTAATCCTCCATTCTGCATGCCGTCTTTTAGGAGTCCATCTGCAGTGTTATTTATCTGCTGCCTGGATAGACCTGCTGGATGCCCAAAACCTCTGGTCCCCGGTGACACCTTAGGCTGCACGAAAGACCTCGCGTCTATTGTTTCAGTGCTGTCTTATATCAGGATTCTTGTCAGACAGAAGATGGGGAGGGGGAGAAGGAGGGGAAGAGAGAGAGAGAGAGAGAGAGAGAGAGCGAGAGCTGGGGGCAAGGATTACCTCCAACTGTCTTTGCTCTAGCTTTAGCGAGGATAGATGGGAAATAAAGGGGGTCAGGGCTCGCGCGCAATTTGTGTGCCTCGTCCCTCGTCTCGAACACTCGTGCTTAATGGCAGATATTGTACATTTTGAGTGCCCAGGACAGATTGTACGCAGTGCTTTATAACAGTCTATCACAGACTGCAGATACAATACCCTCTCCCAGGCATGCCAAGTGTGACATGTATGGATTTTATATGACAGATGATCTAGATTTATAGTGCACGGTGAACACACACGGACCAACTCATCTCCAATGAACATTAGCTTTAGAAGGAAAGGCAGGAATAATGAAAGAATATCCTGTGACAGAACATGAACAGAACGAGGAAAAGGGTATTTTTATTCATGTACTTTCTCATGCATACTCTATGTTATGCTTTTGTCACATAAGAACAACACTTAAGCTTCATTCTGATAAAATCTGAGAAATATGCAAACACACACACACACCCTATAATCAGCATGCACATTCACACACTAAAAGGCTAGTTTCACGTAGTGGCCAAATGCGGCTGTACTGTATGTGGCGCACGTACAGATACAGTAAAAATGACCTCTACGTTTCACGTTCAACCTCCCCCCCGTTTTGTCTTTGCTCCGCCGGCATTATTACCTTCCTTCCTGCCGTAGTAAAGGTTGGCTTTAAGTGCTTGTGATTTTTACACTGCGAGGCTAGAACGCCCTGGAAACTGCACACTGGTAAAAGGACAGGCGAGAATCTCTCCCCTGGCAGGCGAGAGCTACAGTCCAATCACAGAATTACGGAGCCCAGGGGAACACGACCTGTTTTCCACTCTCGTGAAAAAAAAAAAAAAAAAGGTTTTCTTTTAAATCTACATTTTTTATCCCTTTACCCTATTTCTTCAAACACCCCCTGGAGCTGAACCCTTTTTTTTTTTTGTTTAAATACTTTGACATCGTTCACCAGCTCTCTCTCTCTCTGATTTGATTCCAGTGAGGCTGGTAAATGCTGCCCCAGTGTGTTCCCTCAATGCCCCCCCCCCCCCCCCCACACACACACACACACGTTACATCGCCTTTCTCCAACCTGCTAAATTACCAGCTGCATGGTTACTATAGAGACGTGTTATAAATTATTTTCTTCTGCCTTTATGAACCCTGTTTTTGCCCTCCCTTTTGACAGATTTAACCCTTTCTGCTTCACAAGATTGTTTTCCATCCACTACATACTGCATTTCGCTGAGCCTTGTTGCTCCTTGTTTGTTCCTATAATTTGATTAAAATGTTATCATTATTTCACACATTCTCATAGTTAGTTAAATGTAACTGATAAGTGTGCATCTAAACAATCAACTGTACTGTACGCAGGGCTTTTGAGCAAAGCAGAGGCCTTTTCTCCGTGGAAAGTCACTTCTGACCCTCCACGTAAGGGGGAGTGGGGTGCATGCATACATTATTTAAATACCACCTTCCTTTTTTATATTTCGCACATCTCTTCCTATACCAGTTTTCGCTTCTGCCTCATCTCTCCAGTCTCTGTCTCTAAAGCTCATTATTCTGCTAATTTCATTGCATTCTCCACAATGCGGTGAATTGCTATGCAAGTCTCATTGCACAGAATTAATGCCTAATTTACCAAAATGCTCAAATGGGCTCCATTCAAACAGCTCTCCAATCTAGGTGTTTGTAATACCGCAGGGCTTGCTTCTTTTGTCTGACTTGGGGCTCTGGAATCTTTACCCTATAATAAGTAAGTGTCGAGCTATTCTTTATGATAATGCACCTGTGTGGGTATAGTACATGGAATATATCACTGTTTGTACAGCACCATTTTACATTTGTGACCAGTGAGGTAATGCAAAGGAGATAAAAGCTGTGGGCTGTCTTTCTGGTCCCTCATGAAAGTCTAATGGAGAGCTGATACTCTACATGCTTAGATCCATCCAAGATGGACGGACGTATTTATACCACTCACGTTAAAGTGCTCCCAGGCACACAGATATACACCTACAGAGTTCAGGCACACAGCGAGCTAATGCACAATTTAGACTTCTATGTAATTATACAATCTGAAATTGCTGCCACCAACCAACCAAGAAAAACAGTCCAGGTTACTCTAACGTTTGATAGAAAACACCAAGATATTAAATATTGTGGACCTGAGGGTTTTATGTCATATATTTACAATGTTTAGACATGTAGCAAAATAGTTTTTACATTGTGTTACATTGTTACAGTCAAAGAAATGTGATGATAGGGCTGATGAAAAGGGCATCAACCATCTTTGGTAAACTGAACAGCAAAAATGGGACAATGATCCTTGAATAGATGCAGTTCCATCGAAAGTCTTGGCGCCAAGTGTACTCAACTGATAAGTCTGGAGTTTCAATGGCGGGGCAACAAAAAAAGTCTATTGCGCATTTTGTTTTCATACCAACAATGAAATGTGAGCGTGCGAGATTACACTGTAGACAGCACCACAAGGCTGAAACACTTGGTTGTGCTCACCAGTTGTGTATATTGTTTCACTGTTGAAGCTACACCAAGAAACGTGTGGCTGTGACACATTTTCTTCAGTGGCGGAGAATGGGTGGGCTGTGAGAGACCTCCCTGTGGTTCTTGTCTGTCCGGTTAAGTGTGTCTGTGATGCCTGTGGGTACAGCATGTGTGTTTGTGCCCCCCCCCCCTCTCTCTCTCTCTCTCTCTTTCATTACAAGAAGCCATATTGGCATGGCAGGAACTGGCCCGCCCGACGCCAAGGCTGGTTAGATTATACAGGACAAGACAGCGGGACGTGTCGCCGTGGCATCGATGACACGACGCGTGTCACCCCTTCGCTGCCTGCCTGCCATTTAATGCTGTGTGCGCTCAGCAGGGGGGCCCTGAGCATTTTCCTTCCATCCGCTCCTAGTGGCACCGCGACAGCACACGTGTAAATGTAGCAGAGATGGCTTCGGCGTCAAGTCATCTCGTGTGATTTGTGTACCGGGTGACTCATAAAACCCCGTCGAGCGGAACTTCATGAGAACGGAGAGGCTATATAGCGTCCGCGTCGCCCTCTCTGTCGCATTGCGCTCTCCGTCGGTGGAACGAGACGGTGCGATGAGGGATTTCCATGCACGGGCCTCTTCATGGCACTGTCAGCGCTGTCTAGGCAACTCAGTCCTGACTAACTTCCGTCCTCTCGCTCTGTGTCACCATGATATCAGCATGCACTGGGGCACGCACACGCACACACACACACACACACACCTACCCCCCTGCGATGAAAATAAATAATAAACACGTTTAATTAAAATGAAAATGCGGCACATTTCTGCGTTAATCCTAATTTATTCGCCTTAATTGAGCCTCCATTTGCTTTGCCAATGGCTGGCAGAAGTGTTCATAAATAAGCCATTGTCTCGATGCCATGAAGCATTTAACTGAGCAAATCCTAATATACTGTAGCACTTCACCTGCCCAAGCAGCAGTGAGAAAACTCAACTCAATGTCATATGAAATCGCATGCATGCACAACTCGACGCACACACACACACACACACACGAGCCATAAACTCATTCATTTACATCCTGTATTTCTGCAATAATTACATGCCTACCCCACCATTAATTATAACTGTATAATGTAATCATAGGAAACAGTGCGCTCTATAATGCACTGTGATGTTATTTCCTCATTCATTTATCCCTTTCTACGCCCAATAGATGGCTGGTGGTCACACAATCGATGCATTTGTCCCTGTGCACCTCTGTTCTCTGCGTTTCCTCGTTAATGTTCGGTAAAAGGATATTTCTCTGATGACTGCCTTCATCGCTGACGCCCATCACCGCCCACCCCCCACAAACCCCCCGTGCCTTTCACCATCTTCTCATAGTTGTTTTTTTCCCTTCACTAAATGAGGAATTTCTTTGGCTGTTGAGTATAATTAAAATTCAGAAACGGGGATTTAATTGCATGTTAAAAGCCGTTTCCAAACTCGTTCACACTTCTTGAACTATGACCCCATGTCTGTATCCAAACTACTGTGTAGACTCGCTCTCTTTGTCTGTCTTTTTTTCGTCATTATTCCTCCTCGTTGGTTTAGTTTTGCCCTCATTACCCTAATGCCATTACTTTGTCTCTTCTTCGCTTGCTAAAATGATACTGAGCTTTAGAAAAATCCTTGCTGAAGCTTCCTTACCTCATGCTGACATTTGGGATGAATTATTAAGATGCTGCATGAAATTAACCAAATCTTTTTTTGCTCACCTCCAATGAGAATGGCTAGAATGGCTCCACCCGGGTATTGCTCTCAGCTAAAACAATTTTTAGCTGATAATATAGTCTGGAAACCCTGTTTGCATTAGCAATTTCACAGCCACCCTGCTGGCGGTCCAATCAGGGTGGGTTAGTGAGATGACATTGAAGTCAAGAGTGTTTCAAAATTAGATCACGCTAGATTAAGTGATCTAAACAGTTGTACCAAAATCAATTGTTCAATTCTGTCTAATATTTTAAAATGCTTGCCCAGTAGTAGTGAAATAGTGAGAAGAAAATTTTTTTACAACATTTTAAATGTCTGTAGGCTAACTTTGAAGATGTAGAGCGTGTAGAATGACCACAATGACTCGAATTGTAAAAAAAGTGTCATTCTCTGCTTGTATCATGTATAGTAACCTAAAGTCTTAACCTCCCTTTCTGCTGGAAGGAAAAGGCTCAAATTGTGAATTCAGGGGAAGCTTTCTCCCATTCTCCACTACCTATCTATCGCTAATCTGATGCCAGCAGGCTAGCGTAGTGACTGCTACACCTCATGCATTCTAAGCAGTATTTATTTGGAGTTCATTTGCTTTTCTAGAGGCATCGATATTACTGTATGGGTAGCATGCATGTGTAGCCTATATGTTTCAAGTGGGGCGGTCTGACTCCACCTCCACTATGGCCCCCGGGCAAACCAACTGTAGACATCTGCAGTGCACGAGTTAATCCCCACTGTCTCGTTATCTTCTCCAGAGCTGCTTAGTGATTTATTTACCTGCTTACCGCATGCACTCAGGCCAAAAAAACTTGGGGGCTGGGACAAAGGGACAGCAAATGGAGGTGTTGGTGTGCGAGAGGGACTTGCAGAGGGTATTTCTGATGAAAGATGAGAGGGGGTAGAGAAGGAGGAGAAAGGTGTTTGCACGGCGGCACGAGGAGCAGGTGGGAAGGTACGCAGCCTGCGCTTACTGATGAACAGAGGGCACATGGATAGATTGTGGTGGGTTGTGGGGGGGCAACGAGGGAGGAGAGAAATCAGAATGACTGCTGACTAAGATTCAATAAACTCTATTCACGTTGCTCACCGAGCTTATTTCTAATCAGGAGATTGTATTTGCAGAAAAAGAAAATCCATCCCAAAGCCCGAGCGCGCCAGCTTGCATTAGCCTGGATCACATCATCTATTGCAAAACATCACCAGCCATTGAACGACACCAGCTGGTTCGGAGAAGAATTGGTTATTACACAATCATACCTGCCTGGAGTGTTTAATCTGTAACACCAATACATAGAGATACAATATATTACCTGTTGATTTCTAATCACTGAAACACTTATTCTAGTTGGAATATTCAGTCAATATAGTTCAAATTTAAAGAGACCCTGTTGTGTATAGCTGAGACCAGAGCCAGGTAAAGAGAAGGTCGCGCCATCTCTGTTCACTCCAATGGACTGTATTTTTCACAGCAATGGCACGGATCGTAGAGCCTGAAAATAGTTCCTGGAAGTTAGCATGAATACTAAAAGTACCCTTATATTTTAAATGTAAATTGGTGCTTTTATCCATGCATCCATCTTCATCTGCTTTTCCGGAGTCGGGTCGCGGGGGCAGCAGCTCCAGAAGGGGACCCCAACCTTCTTTTTCCTGAGCCACATTATCCAGCTCTGACTGGGGAATCCCGAGGCGTTCCCAGGCCAGTGTGGAGATATAATCTCTCCACCTGGTCCTGGGTCTTCCCCGAGGCCTCCTCCCAGCTGGACGTGCCTGGAGCACCTCCCAAGGCAGGCGCCCAGGAAGCTTCCTTACTAGATGCCGTTACCACCTCAACTGGCTCCTTTCGACGCAAAGGCACAGCGGCCCTACTCAGAGTTCCTCAAGGATGGCCGAGCTTCTCACCCTATCTCTAAGGGAGAAGGCAGCCACCCTCCTGAGAAAACCCTTTTCGGCTGTGTGTGCAAGTGATTCAATTCTGACCCACCCTTCATGACCATAGGTGAGGGAAGGAAAGGAAATTGCCTGGTAGATCGATGCATTTATTGACTAATTACCAATAAATTAAGTTCTATATCTGTAAATATATATATATATATATATATATATATATATATATATATAGTAGGGGTGTAACGGTTCGTGTATTCAGATTGA
>JAODUH010051525.1:0-18874 GCA_027564835.1 Typhlichthys subterraneus
AGCTGGCTGGCTAATGGGCTAATGGTGTGGCTGACACGCCTGTGTTGAGCTGGCTGGCTAATGGATGTGGCTGACACGCCTGTGTTGAGCTGGCTGGCTAATGGGCTAATGGGTGTGGCTGACACACCTGTGTTGAGCTGGTTGGCTAATGGGTGTGGCGGTGTGTGTGTGCATGCGTGCTTGCGTGCGTACGTACGTGCAGCAAACGTTAAAAGGTTAGATGTCCACATCCCTTTGGCCATATAGTGAAAAATGTACTTCATTTTCATTAATTTATAGGGCCTTATATACAATAGTTCATAATCAAAGTAAATTGCTATTAAAATGTTTTCTATAACAAGATATTTCATAGGCTATACAGTACAGACATTTGTCACTGATTGACGTTCAGGGCGCAGCCGTCTTGCGTTAATTTTCATACAATTCCTTTCAAGCATTTCTCACGCGTGAAATAGCACAAAGACATTTTAAACATAATTTCTAGTGCATTTGCTAAGCTTGGCACATTGGCCCATATACACAATAATTTAAACACTCTCAAGTAGTGACCTGTGATTATGGTGAGATTTGATATTGCAACTTTAGAAGTATTTTATATAACAGATGTATGTAATAAGGGTTCCAGCATTAAGTTTCCGCCGTATGTGCTACAACTATTGTTACTGTAGTGCAGGGGTTCTCAAACTTTTCAGTTTGTGACCCCCCAAAATAACAGTGCCAGAGACTCGCGACCCCCGCTATCCCCAGAGGTGGTACAAGAATAACAACCATATTAATATTTTATAGTATTTTACAGTAATACATTCAGGCTAGAAGCAGAATGCCTCAAAGTAATGTATAAACGGTACTACTACTTACATCTAAACTATGCCATATAAATCATTTTTAAATGTTATTTAATTACTGAAATCATCTTGTGACCCCCTCCTCTGTATCTCGCGACCCCCAGTTTGAAAACCACTGCTGTAGTGTAATGAATTAGTAGTTTAGTAAGTGTTAAGCACTATAAAAGTACCACAATAATCGCACTGTAAGTATTATGTAGTAATATGTATATTGTAATATGTATACACACAACAAGTTTGGGGCAGTTCAATATATGCTGTTTGTGTGTCCATGGGCGGTGCTAATGCAGCCGTTCTGTCAACAGCAAGAAGGACGTGCTTAAGAACAGCCACCAGGGGGCGCCCCCAACAGAGGAGCAGACGCCCCTAGTTCCTTCGGCGGCCCTCGAGGCGGAGGACAACACGGGTACGTAGCGACGGGTCGCCCCTGACGACGTGCCACTGTCACTGGTTACGGCGGGCGCATCACATCCTGTGGTGTGCCTCAGTGCTTCCTGTGACCTATGGTTGACGAGTTCAAAGCTTTTCTTTTTTCACCCAATCAGGATCAAGTTGGGCGGGGCTACGTAAGGGGGGGCGGGTGGGGGGGCAAAATTACACCAGTGGGAGATAACGGACTCTCTGTCGAGGCCTGTGATGTGCCTCAGTACTCCCTATGGCCTACGGTTTACGAGTTGTGAGGCTTTCTGATATTCATCCAATCAGGATCAAGTGGGGCGGGGCTACGTAAACAGAGTAGGTAGTGGGTAACGAGTGGGAGATAGCGGACTCTCTGTCGAGGCCTGTGATGTGCCTCAGTACTCCCTATGGCATACGGTCGACGAGTTAAAAGCTTTTGAATTTCAGCCAATCAGGATCGATTCGCCACAACCCACCTGACTCGCTGCGACCGTTGCCCCACCCAGGTGCGTCGGTGGGCGGGGAGCGGTGCAGGCCGATGTCGTACGAGGAGAAGCGTCAGCTGAGCCTGGACATCAACAAGCTGCCGGGCGACCGCCTGGGCCGCGTGGTGCATATCATCCAGTCACGGGAGCCGTCGTTGAAGAACTCCAACCCCGACGAGATCGAGATCGACTTCGAGACGCTGAAGCCCTCCACGCTGAGGGAGCTGGAGAAGTATGTGTCCACCTCCCTCCGGAAGCGGAAGAAGCCAGGTAGGACCGTAGACAATGGCCCAATCCCATTTCCTAATATTTACCCCTAGCCTGACATGTTCCCTAGCCTGAGTCCTAGCCCTAGCGTTCCCCTACGACATTGGACAACCCCAGAGCGGTAGTCTTAAATACGGCACAATGTGAAAATAGTATTTCATACACATAGTATTGATGCTAAATCTTGTTTGCCTACCATCACCTATTGCATATTAACCGTCCTGGAGGGGTGGATTCCTCCTCTGTGGTCCCATCTTAAGGTTTCTTCCCTACCCCCCATGTGTTTTTTATGGACGTTTTTCGTTGCCCAGGGGGAGGAGCAGGTTAAGGGGGTGTTTTTTTTTCCATGTGAAATGTAGGTTGTAAAGCCCTTTGAGACTGCAATGTGATTAAGGGCTATATAAATAAAATTGGCTTGACTTGACTAGTCGTCGATTGCGTAATCGTAACGGTGTTTGTACCGGCTTTTACGTTTCCATGGTGCCGTTCTCAGCTGTGATTTGTGATATTTTACAGTAGGTTTATCAAAAACCTATATAAAAAAAATGTATTTGGTATAAAACCGTGTATTGCATAAGGAAATGTATTAAGTATACTGATAATTATCTCAGTCCTTTTTGGCCGCTAGTTGGAATACAGAATATCTTTCTTTTTGCAAAAATATGCTGCAGTCGTGTTGTTATAGTTGGATCCAAGGTTGGAACAACAGTGTTATGAGCCGCGTTTTACTATTTCTTGCGGGGGTCAGTCGTCTTTAGGTTAGAGCCTATACGTTTCCTAATTATTCAGTTTTAATCATTGTTTTCATGATTTTGTCTTTTCTCCTGATGCAGCTGAGAAGACTTCGGAGGTGGCAAACATGACGAATATGAAGATGGGTTCCTCTTCAGGCAGTAGTGACTCTTCTGATGACAGTGACAACTCAGAAAATGGTAATGTATTTCTACATATGCACACATAGAATATGGGCGGACAGTTTAGACATTACAGTATGATAACCCCTGAACACGTGCCCATCTAGTCACATACTGTTTGCAGGCACATATTTGAAGCTGTAGAACGCCGTTGTTGTCTAAACATGTCAAACTACCCAACTGACAAACCCAACCAGGATTCATCATACTGGCCTGTTTTGGTCTTTGTTGTAATTTGACGATAATATAAATAAAGCATTACCAACGGTCTTATCCTCTACTTGCTCAGCACTAGACTCAATGCTTAAATATAATATCATGTAATTTGGATTTATTTATTACATTATTTAAGCTTGATTATTCATTCTCAAGTAAGTCCTGCCCAAAGCTGCAGTAGAATCAAGCCTGTTCCACCCCCAATGATAAGCACATTAATTCTCAACATGTCATTTCATACATATAGCTAATTTTAATCTTTACTCTGGGAAAATAAATATGGCCGTTCAAACATTGTGAATGATATTGATCAGAAAGAAGAATCCTTTTAAGCATTCCTCCTTCCCTGTCTTTTGCTTCCTCCTCATCCTCCTTATCCCATCTTTCCTCTGCTCCTACTCTCAAACAGATGCAGAATTGAGATTAAAATCTTCAAAAATTCTCAATGCTCTCAAAGTCCTGAATGGTATGGCATCCCGACCTTGTTTCTCGCCCTGTGATATTTATTATCTGTCTTGTCATACTGGTTTTAACTGGACTTGTGTAACGGCTTCTGATCTTCACGGTGTGAAGCGTCGTGTAGCCTCTGTGGTGGTGGAGTTGTTTTTAGGCTTTTACCCAGACATGGCGGTCAAATTTGGCCATAGGTCTGCGAACATATTCAGTCAGCTTTCTCTTTGAGTTCGCCGTGACCGTTTGCGAACACGCGGAGACGGTCTGAGGTGGTAGTTATCAGGCGAACACACGTGCGGGGTGACGGTTTAGCTAACCGTTTGGAGCGTTTTTTTACGAAACGTTTCAAAAGTTCAAAGCGAAGGTTTGCCAGTTTTGAACGCACCTCTGGTTCACTCACCCGTGCCTGCACCCCCCCAGGGCTGGTTCCCAAGCAGCAGAAGAAGAAGACTCTACCTCCTCACAAGGACACTAAGAAGCCAGCTCTGCTGCTCCCGCAGGTGATGCCCACCGCCCCCCCCTCTCCCCCCCCTCCACCTCTACCAACAAGCGCCCCCGTTTCAGCGCATGACCCGTCCCAGGTGTCGGGGTCTGCGTTTGACCCTCTGGCCCACTTCCTGACCTCCGGCATGCTGCCAAAGGCTGACCCCGGGGCCGCGCCCGCTGGCACCCCGGCTCTGCTGGGTGCGCACGCACCTCAAGCCCCCGCGGAGACACACCCTTTCCTCAGCCAGCATCCCATAATACCGTTGCCAGGTGGGTACCCGTATGTCGCCGCGTCAGTCAGCCAGCGAGAGGCTTTTGTAATTTTTTTATTGCTCTCCCGCCCCTTCCTGATCGTCAAGGAGACATTTTAGCATGTTTATGCATACATTAGGTAATAACCATAATGATTCTGCCTGCTGCCCATTAACCAAAGCCTTTCTACTCATGGGTATAATCACTACGCCAACGAGAGTAGGACTAGGCAGAATAGAACAACTGTAGACAGCCCTTATTGGGTCTGGGTGTTTAGGCCAAGTTTACTTACATATCCCTTCACATTCCAGTATCAACAGGATGCACATGCATTTACCTGGATTAAAAATGGATTTTAAACATGAATAATATACATTATAAAAGTATATAATCGTTATCGGCATTGGGAGATTTCGCGGACTGAAAACTGTCTTCGTATTGGCCCAAAAACCCCCAGATCTGTCCATCACTAGCTTGGAGAGCTACTTGTGTTCTGTTGAAGTGGTTCCTGTGGAGCCTTAGCTGGAGAGAGCCGCCATGTGGCTTTTAAAGACGTTTTGTATTTTTTATAAAAGCACAAATGATGTCTTCTTCTTTTCCTTTCCTCGTAGCGCTCCACAACGCTCTCCCACAGCAACCGTCGCGGCCTAGCAACCGCGCGGCCCCCCTGCCCCCCAAGAGCTCCCAGCCCCCGACGCCCTCCTCGCCCCTCCCCCCTCCCTCCTCCTCCTCGGCGCCTCTTCAGCCCTCCCTGCCCCTCCTCCAGGCCCGGACCCCCTCCCTGCCCCACCCCCAGCCCCGGGCCCCCTCCCCGGGCTCCGGCGGCATCCTGGGGCCCCTCTCCGCCCAGCCCCCGCAGGCGCTGCTGGAGGACGACGAGGAGCTGCCGGTGCCGCAGGCACCCTTCAGCCAGGTACACATGTACCTGCAGTCGCTACAGCCCCGTTCCACCCCACCTGCGCCACGCCCTGCACCTGGCCCCGCCCCACCAATGCAGGGCGGGGCCTCCCAGAGGCTGCACGCGCCACAGCAGCCGCAGCAACAGAAGGGGGTGCCACCAGTGCAGCTCAAGATGCAGCAGCAACAACAACATCCGCATCACCACCCACAACATGCACAACAACCGCAACAACGTCATCATCCACCGCAGCAGCAGCAACAACATTCACAACATCCACCGCAACAACATCCACAACAACATTCACAACAACATTCACAACAACATTCACAACATCCACCGCAACAACATCCACAACAACATCCGCAACAACAACATCCACAACAACATCATCCGCAACAACAACATCCACAACAACAACATCCACAACAACAACATTCGCAACAAAAACATCCACAACATCAACATCCACAACATCCACAACCACAACATCAACATCCACAACAACAACATCCACAACAACAACATCCACAACCACAACATCCACAACAACAACATCCACAACATCAACATCCACAACATCCACATCCACAACAACACCCCTCGCCGCAAAACAGAACGGAATCTTTCCAGACAGGTCAGTGCAAAGCAGCCTTGACCGTGCACGCACGCACGCACGCATGCACGCACGCACACACACACTCTCGTAGCATACATGTCATCTGTGTATGATTAATCGCAATCTGCTAAAAAGCCCTGGAAAGGTTTTGGAATTGTAATCCAGTTATATAACTCCTATATAACTCTATCTCCTCCCTATCAGAGCCATGTAGAGCGAGAGTTGCGTCATCTCCGTTCACTCCATTGGACTGTTTTTTTCACAGCAACGAAGCCTCAAAATAGTTCCTGAAAGTTAGCATACTAAAAGTACACTATGAATTCTATTTTAAAAGTAAATCGGTGCATTTATTGACTACTAATTACCAAAATATTAAGTCGTTTGTGTGTATATTCAATCAAACTGCACACCAAGCACTTCCTGGAACTATTGTGCCATAGGTTTTGCCTCTCTCTGAACCATGTGACCGTTGAAAATGTTGAACTTCCGTTGACATAACTCTGTTCTTTCCATGGCTCTGGTCCCTATGTGAAAACCTGGCAAGGCATACATACTAGAGCTTGGTATTGGCAAGAACTCTCTATACCAGGACCAGGATTGCCCACCCCTGCTCTCTATACCATTGGTCCCCAATCCTGGTCCTGGAGGGCCGCTGCCCTGCATGTTTTAGATGTCTCCCTGCTCCAACACTTTCAAATATATGGGTCGTTCTAATCAGCTGTGTTGGAGCCGTCCATCTTCATTGCATAGAGTGCGCTGCGGTGGGTCAGCTGTGTGGTGGGTGGGTCAGCTGTGTGGTGGGTGGGTCAGCTGTGCGGTGTGTCAGCTGTGCGGTGTGTCAGCTGTGTGGTGGGTGGGTCAGCTGTGTGGTGGGTGGGTCAGCTGTGCGGTGTGTCAGCTGTGCGGTGTGTGGGTCAGCTGTGCGGTGGGTGGGTCAGCTGTGCGGTGTGTCAGCTGTGCGGTGGGTCAGCTGTGCGGTGCGTTGCTCGAGGCAGTAACACCTGTGCCTCCTCTCCAGGCCCGCTGAGGGAAAGCCCCTTGGTGCAGCCGCCACCCCACATGGCCTTCTTCCACCCTGCAGGGCCCCAGTCTTCTCCTGCACCGCCCAGGAAGCAAGTGAGTACCTTCCTCCCCCACCTTCACTCCTTTCCTCCCTCCCCTCTCCTCTCCCCTCTCTCTCCCTCCCTCTTCCCCCCATGAGGAGAGACTGATGAACATCCACCAAGAGCTGTAGGCTGTGAACCTGCTGATCGCATGTGTGTGTGTGTGTGTGTGTCCATGTCCGTATCTGTGTGTACGTGCGTGTCCCAGGAGCAGCGGTCTAATCCGGTGAGCGTCAAGGAGGAAAAGCCTCCTCATTCGTCGGCACCACCCCCATCCACCTTCAGCCCCACCCCGCACCTCCACACACACAAGCACACGGCCGGCAGGCCCTCCCACCGTGAGTCACGCAAGTGTGTGTGTGTATTTCAGCGTGTGTGTGTGTGTGTGTCTGAATGCGTGTCGTGTGCATGTGCACGTGTGTGTGTGTGTGTGTGTCTGCTTGTGTGTGTGGTGCAGGTGCTTAATAATTCGGCCGTGTGTCCATATTAGTGTTGTTAGTGCATTAAAGCACTGGGCAGTGCTTCTATGTTCATGTTTAAAGCATCCCATGAATGATTTGGATACCATCTTAAAGGAACCATCTGGCTGGTCAGTTCGTCTTCTCAACGATTGGCAGTTGGTGTCATGCAGCAGTGTGTAACCAATCGCGTTGCTCCCCCAGGATCTGACACGAAGCCATTGGGCGGCGTTCGTCCTGGCTCACGCCCCGCTGAGTCTCCGGCCCCGCCCACTTCTCAGCAGGAGGTCAGGGTCAAACAGGAGCCCCCAAAAACACCCGTCGCTGCCCCCAAGAAGACACAGGTGGGTGGTGTGGGCTGGGGAGTTGGGGTACCAAAACCCGGTGCCAATATGATCGGTATCTGCCAGACCAAATTAAAACGCAACTTTCGGTGCCACTTAGACTAAATCTACATTATACGTTTTAGTTTTAAAATGGGGGTTAAAAAGTAAAATAATGTGTTTTAGCTCCGTATAATTATCTGATACTTACACGCGTCGCGTGGCAGGTACCCTGGGCATGCGTATGCGTATGTCTGTGTAAACAAAGCATTTTGTCAGAACATGTCATACTAAGGAGGAAAAGCATGGTGAAAAAAAGACCAGGTATGTATTTTCTTGGACTGGATCACTGGAACCTTTACTGAAAGGAACCCTTGAGTGTAGGGCGGTGATTGGAATATTTTATCGACCAATTAGTAGGGTTGGGCCGGTATCTACCGGGCCGAATTAAAACGCAAATTTCGGTGCCTCATTTCGGTGCGACTTAGACTAAATCATGTTTTAGTTTTACAATGTGTGTTTTAGCTCCGTATAATTATCTGATACTTACACGTGTCGCGTTTTGTCATAGCATTTCATACTAAGGAGGAAAAGCATGGTGACAAATAAGACCAGGTATGTATTTTCTTGGACTGGATCACTGGAACCTTTACCGAAAGGAACCCTTGAGTGTAGGGTGGTGATTGGCGATATATATATTTTCCCTTCCCTAAGAAGATCATCACACATTATGAAGTGAGGTAGGCTACCGTTAGCTACGTTAAACATGCTTAAAATGCCTAAAGCAAAAGGTTCTAAACAGATGCACCGATCAGCCGCCCTGTCTTTCATATTATAAGCCTATATGTTTACCTGTAATGTATGCCGGTATGCACCAGAATGTTTGCGCCGCAAAAGACGTTCACTCGTACCTTTTATTCTTTTAATCTAGAGGCTGTAGCTAATGTATAAGCTGTCACGGTAAACCACCTACAGATGATGCACAGCTGTGGGGTTGTCAATTCTATTTAGTGCCAGAGGAAGATGTCAAGTTACTCGACATTCACACAGTGTCAATATCTTTAAAAATAAAAACGCGCAGAACAAATCTGTTGTCCATCTGAAGGCTAAATGAATCTCAATAGACAACGTTATATGGCTTATTGTTATCAATGAGTCTTGTTAAACAGACTTTGCCTTGTAAAAGTGTAAACATCACCAATGCCGGCGGCTAAGGGAGCGTCAACAAATTACTATGATGATTGACGAGTGCTGTCGGTTTAGGAACAGTCTACAAATGACTGTGAATCATAATAATTTGAATAACAATGAACAGCAATGAACAGCAATGAACAAATGACTAAGAACCGGTTCAGGCACCGTTTAGGAACCGGAACCATTTTAAAAGTATCGATTTGGAACCGGAATCGTATAAAACCCGAACCTAGTGGGGAGAAGCATGGGTGAGACGGAGGGTGGACAGATTCATTGTTTTTTGGGTTATTTACAAAAATGTCGAATGCTTGCTAACGTCGAGCTCAAATCAAAACAATACCCCTCCGTAGCGGCGATTCACACATTGAATCGCATTGTGAGGCAAAGCGTAGTGCTACGGCTTTGTTGACATGAGCGGTGTTCGCCACTTTGTTTATGTTCCTATATACGGAGCCAGGGGTGTGGAGAAGTATCAGATTATTATTTCAAAACACACAATGGTAAACTAGCGAAATGTGAGTGAATTTGACAAAAAGTATATTATCGTACAACTAGCTTGCGATAGCTGTCTAGAACGTGGCACCTGGGCCAGCTAGCTTTCATTAGCTAGCTCTCATGTCCTGCCTACAGCAGCTCTTAATAGTCCTTCTCCCCCCACCCCCCCTTCAGGAGGTGAAGCTGAAGAACATGGGCTCCTGGGCCAGCCTGGCGCAGCGCTCACAGTCCACGCCGGCCTGCTCGCTGCGCTCCTCCAGCGACAGCTTCGAGCAGTTCCGGCGGGCGGCGCGGGAGAAGGAGGAGCGGGAGCGGCAGCTGAAGGCCCAGACGGAGCAGGCCCGCAGGGAGCAGGAGAAGCTGCGGTAGGAGGAGTTGGGAGAGGGGACTGTTCTATAGGCAAGTTTAGCAGCTAGGCGGCCATCTTGGTAAGGACAATGTGCTTTATAGACGAGTTTAGCCGCCAGGCAGCCATCTTGGTAAGAACAACGTGGCTTTATAGCTAAGTTTAGCCGCTAGGCAGCCATCTTGGTAAGGGCAAAGTGCTTTATAAGCGAGTTTATCCGCTAGGCGGCCATCTTGGTAAGGGCAAAGTGCTTTATATGCGAGTTTATCCGCTAGGCGGCCATCTTGGTAAGGGCAAAGTGCTTTATATGCGAGTTTATCCGCTAGGCGGCCATCTTGGTAAGGGCAAAGTGCTTTATATGCGAGTTGAGCCGGGTAAGCGGGTCTAGGTTCGTGTTATTGTGGAAGGTAGTGTTTCAGAATGGAGCCTGCTCCACTAGGCGTGAGGGCAGCGTACATGGCACGGAGATCCGCTCCACAAGTGTAACAGTAGACCGGCTCACATGTGACACATGTTTTAAGCATGTTATATTTTATCAGTGTTCTGAGGGCTTCTCCTGTGCTTTCCCCTCCCGGTAGCCGTGACGACGAGGAATCCGTGGATCAAGCCCGGCGGTCTCAGGAGGAGTCGCGGCGACGCCCGGAGCAACAGCAGCAGGCCCCACCTCCTCCTCCTCCCCCTCCCCCTCCTCTGGCCCCCACGCCCCCCTCCCCCTCCCCCAAGGCCCCACCCAGCCAGCCCGCTGCCCCAGCCCCCCCGCCCTCCGCGGCCGCACAGCACGCCCTCGACCAGCAGAGGGAGACGGCGCGTCGGCGCGAGCAGGAGAGGCGCAGGAGGGAGGCGGTGCGTAGTAGCCGGGGGGGAGGGGGTTCACAGTGGGGTCTCATGGTTAATTAGAGCAGTGGCTCCCAAAGTGAGGGGAATGGGAGCCGCTAAGGGCGTCGCGAAAGACGCGGCCACAAGATGAGTGTCAGAAACGAGCTAATATTGACATCATGACACTGATGTCATGGCTGTTACCCTGCGTTCACACCGCCGACGTGTTCCGCTGGTCCGTTTCTAACGGACGTCAGCGTCGCTCAGCGACAGTCTCCCAGCGACAGATCCGAGTTGAGAACGTTTTCAACGTTATGCTAATTTCCAGCTTGGTGACGGAGTTCAGCGACTACCAATGGCAGGGCGGAGGTTCTCTGCATCTCCTTTTCAATAGCTATCTTAAAAGTAACTCCCTATTAAAATATGGATGAGAAACGTATTATTGCAGTGTCTAGCTTTCCGATTGTTTACGCTGCATCTTTGGCTTGGTACAGAAATATTTTAAAACAGAAGCCGATGTTGTTGGAGTCACGGGTGAGCTACAGTATATAGCCTACAAGATGTGCCTGTTCACAGCCCATAGTGGAATAGCAGCCTTACTACTTGACTAGATCCAAGTATTAATACAAACATTATCCTCCATCATGGAATACACACCAATTGTGCATTTGATTTGAATTGACATACGTTCTCTGTTGACATTTGAAACACTTAAGTTCCTGGTTGTCGCCGGCATGAAGACATTTTCCAGTTTAATCCGTCGGCGGTGTGAATGCAGGGAAATGTTTCTACCACCTCTGGAGATAGCGGAGCTCCTGGAACTGTTTATTTTGGTGGTCACAAACTGAAAAGTTTGAGAACCTACTGACTTACAGTAAAGTAGGGTCGTTATGGATACTTAGAAGAGTAAAGTGGGGTCGTCATGGATACTTTAGGAGTAAAGTGGGGTCGTCATGGATACTTGGAAGAGTAAAGTGGGGTCGTCATGGATACTTTAGGAGTAAAGTGGCGTCGTCATGGATTATTGGAAGACTAAAGGAGTTGTCATAAGATTTTGAAATGGTATTTATTTGTATTTTGGTGTAGACTCATTGGAGTAATAAAATCTGCATATCTGTTCAAGTAAGTTTGTGGGACAGCCGTTCAGCAGTCAAGGAGAGGGCCTGTGTCTGCCACTAGGTGGAGCTGTCCTGTTTCCCTGCACTGGAGCAGGACAGCAGGGTAACCCGTGTACATGACTTGACAACCCCTCTCCTCCGCAGATGGCCGACACCATCGACATCAACTTCCAGAGCGACCTCATGGCCATCTTCGAGGAGAACCTGTTCTGACTGCGGGGGAGCTCGAGGCGTTGGGAGCAGCTCAGCTTGTGACCCGTGGCAACATGCACACGGCGTTTTCTGACTGACCGTCGTCTCCTCAGTAGTTGGTGGGGTTGGGGGGACAATATGCCCCGCCCCCTCCTCCTGCTCCTCCTCTGCTCCTCCTCTGATGCGTTGTGGTGTCTGACTTGGTGTCACGAGCTTCCGGGGATATGCACGTGCGTTTGGACACTGTCCCCCCCACCCCTCCCCCACGCGGAATGGATCAAGATTCGCTTGTAGAATAAACTGGCAGAGGAGGGTTTAATTTAAGAAATGAATGGAAGAAGAAACCTATAACCTATAATGCGTGAGGAGAGATGAGGTGTGCGAACGATTACGATTGGACAGATTGCTTAATTTGTTTTCTTCTGACATGATTTTTTTTTTTTTTTTTAACTTAATTTAAAGTTTGGCGTTTAAATTGATCTGGGTGTGTGGCGGCGGGGGGGCTGGCCATGTTCAGCCGTGACGGTGTGTTGATTTCTCAGGACACCCAGTGGAAATGGACACCCCTTCCTTATCCTTCCTTATTCCCTTGCTATCTCCTGCCTCCTCATTGGACTGTGAGTTGGGTTCGAAGGATTGGTGGCATTTAAAAGTGTTAGAATGTGTTGTGTTGCCTTAGAGCTCTGGCCTGTAAACTAAGCATCTCCCCTTACAAAGTATACATATTATATATAAATAGATACATGAATATATATTATATACGATAAGAAGTCAAATAGGAAAAGAAGAAAAATAAATCACTGATTTGATGGGAGCACGGCTCGTCTCGGTGTATATTGCCGCGCTCTGCTTTTAATTTTGTATAATTTACTGTAAATAAGTTAAAAGAAAAAAACCTTTATGGGTTGCTATGGCTTATCTTTTTCTCATTTGTCTCATTTCTCAACGTCATGCCAAAAACCCATTCAGTGCTGAATGTTCATTTACCCTTTAATTTTATTTCTTTCCTACACACACAAACAACGGGTAAATTAAATAACAGTAAAAAGTATTTAATATAAAGTGAATAGAAGACGCATGGTCTTCTATTCACTTTATATTAAATACTTTTTACTGTTATTTAATTTACCCGTTGTTTTAAAGCACCACTCAGCTCTGTAGTAAGCCGTTCTGAATTATTGAAGCTAAAAAGGATCTGTTTATTTTATTGCATCATGCTCTTAAATCCTATTCCCCCATCAGCAGCACAGGTTCAATGTGTGAAATAGGCTTTATTTGGGGTTTAGTCTGGCTGTTTCTTTCGTTTGTTTTTATTTTCTCCCAGTTAAGTTTGACTTCTTTTTTTACAGTGTCTTCAGTGTCCATGGGAACGCTCTTTAGTGTGCCATTGTTTCTCTGAGATTCAGTATTCTGTTCTATATACACTTGTTCATTTCTCCTCCCTTTTTATATTTGCTTGTTTTGAGGTTTTTTTTTTCCCCTCCATTATAATTTTTTTTGTTTAAGCAAACCTGTTGGTGAGTAAGGTCAATACACTCATCAGTACTCATTCTGTTCTTAAAGCATCTTTTTTTAAGAAAAGCATTAAAATTCTGTGAAATTTTTTTTTTACATGTCTATTTATTTCCTTACCAGACGCAAGACTGATAGCGCTCCTTGCACATATACACAAGACCACAAGAGGGAGCTAATGAGGCATAATAAACATGAGGTGTGTCACGCAGTGAAAAGGGATTCCTCGGGATCAGCTGTTTGGTTCACGATGCCGTCACGTGTTTCACTTATTTTCCTGAACTAGCACCTTTGACAACACAGTATACATTGAACCATTAGCCCGTGCTCCATGCCTGTTAACCAACCCTTCAGTCCGGAGCTATGGCTTTTATAATGTAGGCCTATAGCCTGCCGGTTCCATTGCCTGTGACCCTCCTTGTGTTGTGACCTTTGCCTTGTGTTACATATTGGGTGTTTCTAAATGTCAAGGATGCTTCCTTGGTAGGACGGAAACTTCCGAGGCTAGGAAAGACATTCGAAGAACACGTAATGGAACGGCCTAGCTAGCGTGCAAGATGACGTAATTCAAAAAAAGTCCCACCTTCAAAATCATTATGCTTAATTAAACCGCACGTTTCGTTTTTTAATAACAGTTGAAAAAACAATGGATCGTGCTGTATTGCTGTTAGTTTCGTTTTGCGCCAATTTTAAATCGCTCCTCTTCTGACGTTCGCACAGGATTGTTGGTATTTTTAGATGCACACATGCATTCTTCAAAATCCTCTGATCGAAGGACTGAGTCCTTGGTAGAACTCTAAAGCATCCCAGACATTGGAACGGTACTTTGTCGAGATTTGATGACGTGGCATCCTTGAAATTCAGCCGCTAAGGATCCTTCATTGACATTGAGAAACACCCATTATCCTTACGCAATATTGATTTAGACCCCTCCCCCCTTTCATATCACACATTTTGCCTACAATCAAATGCCTGCCATTGTACAAAACTACAGGTTTTTGCGTTGTGATTTGCCTTCAAAGTAAGGGCACGGCAGGAAGGAACTGCATTTTCAGACGCAATGGGGAGAAAAGTAAAGCGCAGTCCTTGAGTAGTGCCTGGAATTAACCCCTGTTGCCAATGTTAACCTTTGAACTTGGCTGCTAATAAAATCTAAAATCTAAACAAATGTTGAGATTCCCAATCCCTTAGCATTTCTCTTTGTAGCAAGGCATATTTGGGTTTACCACCTCAAATGCAAAATGTTGACACTGCAAAAGTTACAAGCTTTTTCACGTTTGTTTTGCTGCTATATAAACAAAACAAATAGTAAGGATATTTACTGTTTGGTAGATTATTTTTTTGTTGTAACAATGCTTCTTGGCCATAAAACCATAACTACATACTAATGGAAAGCCTGATTATTTCCCTGGTAATTAGAAACATGCATTTGTGGGATGAGCAGCAAAGCTGAGTATATGGGTTATGCCCATGAAATATTTGCCAAATCTGCCAATGCCAAACATCTTTTCTTTGCTGTTGACTCTTCCTTGGTGTTTGGTGGATTGGATGATTAAAGTCTGAGAAAACAAGACATATTGGCAATTCAACAATGTATTAATTTCAAACAGGAGCGTCAGTAGCATGTGGAAGAACCATACACGGCCACAACAGCTCTGCATGCTGGTCACCATGGTCACACCCTGCTGTGGGATGGCATCCCATTCTTCAACCAGCATTTACTGCAGGTCAGCCAACATGGTTGCTTTGGTCACTCTGGCGCTAACACCACGCCCAAGCTGATGTGTTCACTAATGTCCTCACGTAAGTACATTCTTCAGCTTGTCTAGGTGCCACAATAACAAATACTAAAACTAATGACAAACATATACTATAGCCGCCGAACAAATACTTTTCGCCCTTTATACAGACCAGCAGTGTTCCATGGAAGTCAATGGGGAGGTTCACGAATTTCACCATAATTTTTCCACATTATGTCTCTCTGCGGGTGTTAATGTGTATTTTGAGTATGTTACATTAATTCCCAAAAACCTATGGTCAATTTGAGGTCACAAGTATATTTCTACAGAAAACATTTTTGTGGAAGATTGAAGATTGACCACGTCAGCCTCCACAGCAAAATGCCGTTGGTGACAAAAGGTGACCCACCCACCAAGGATGGGAAGCCCCCTCCCAAACCCACACCCCTTTACAAAGTTGACTGTGGAAGTGCAGTCCGTTAAATCCTGTCTCTATTCCAGTCTCTCTGGATATATCTTATTGTTCCAGAATCTTTGGTAAGGACTTGGCAGTTGCCATGCACGCGGTCGCCACAAGAACCCTCTGCATTCTGTGATGCTGATGTTATGGATATTCAACAAAGGGTCCATGACCCCTAGGGAGTCCTTAGAGTTACGCAGGGGGTCCACCAAGTTATTTTATCCCAAACTTTTAGTTGTTTATACAAATACTAATTTACATACCATATATATTCAACGTATACCCAATAAAATATAAATATATGAATGTCAGTTATTTTAATAAATATGCAGCATTGTATGTAGTACACCATTACAACATATTTTTGTATAGGCTGCCCTACACATTATTGGTTTAAAAATAGGGGTGCACAATATTGACAAAATGTGATATTGTGATATTGATCATGAAAATTGCAATATTGATATTAATGTCGATATTTTTAAACATAAGTAAAAACACAAACGTTATGGGAAAATGGATCAAAATATATTCATAGTATATCAAAACAACACATTGTCAAATGACAGTCACATTGGACTGCTACAACAGCAGTAATTCCAAGCTACTGAGGAAACATTCTTTTTGGCCACTAATGTATCCTGTTCAATCTCCATTATGCCATTAGCCTTCTCAGCCACAATTACTGTTCTGTCCAACTCAAACACAACTAAGCCACACAGCTAATAGACGCATCTCTCCACTAAATAAACTGAATATTGCACTTCCTGCTACATTTTCGGTATGATATTGCGTTGTCGCATGATAATGCGATAACGATACTGAGTCGATATATTTTGCACCCCTATTTATTAATAAGTAACTCAATTTGATTAAAACTGTAATAAGGGGTCCCTCTGCCATGGTTGTAACTATAGGCTACACGCTGGGGAACGCATTACAGGTTACACATATAGCATTCAACTCACCCATGTGTTTCTCTGTACATTTGCCCCTAATGAGTAAGAGCTGCTCTCATTTCCGTGGTAACACCATTTGAGGACCCAAGTGGAATTGGGGATGTGGGTCATTTTTGGGACATCAAGGCCCCTTGAGAAATCAATGCCAGATTTCCATAAACAACTCCACATGTGATTTACACACAAACACACACTCATAAACACAGTCACGATTTCGCAGAATCTTTCTTCTCCCTCTCATGTACAGCTTATCAGACATTGTTTAATGGTGTTTAATGTTTAATGGTGAACATGTAATGTAGTGATGATGTAATGTAACCTACGTGGGGGAGGGGGTGGCTGTCATTCATTTCAGTTTCTCTGTGCTGGTCCTTTCTGCTGACGTACGCCACACTGCTATCTCGATTCCACACTCATGAATCATGCTGGCCCTCCTTCCCCTGTTTTTCTGCTGCACTTATCTTCAGGACTGGAGCAGGTTCTCACTTCCAACTTGTTTACGCTCTGCCTTCCTATTCCGTTTCCTAAGGTTTAGCCTACTCAGCCAGCGAAGCTAATCACAGTTACACGCACAGTCGTTTGTGCGGATTGACGTTACACGACGTTACACGTGGTTGACATTTCGGTTCAAGGTACACACTATTATTGTGTAATAGTGCCCACAACCTTCAAATGACACCGCTCGCTGTTATATCAGTACATGGTGTTCACATGGGCCGGCCTATGAGCTCCGTATGTAGAGGAGTAGAGATGATTGTCACCAGCCGTAGCGATGGGCGTGTACAAACTTTCAGTGGGTAAAAGAGCGGGGCCGTTCGAAAAACAGACTGGGTGTGGAGGAGAGTGAAACACGCTAGTCGTCATCGTATCAGTCGTCTCTCTGCTCTGCAGGATTGGAGATGGAGAGGGTGCGGAGCCTGAGCATGTCCGTTTGCATCACCAAAACATAACCCGCTACTAGAAGGTGAAAATTTGTCGCTAAAAAGGTACTGAAATATCTATTGCGAAAGTCAGTGTGTGAGCAGCGGATTGGGTGGGTTGGGGCAACGGGTCGTCTTGTGCTCAGCTCTCTCTCACAGCTGTTTCTTTGGTTCCACATTTCACCCAAGACTGTTGTCGAATGCGTGGAGATCTTGAGACAGTTGCTACGGCATCTGTAAAGCAATCTTATGACGTGAAGGAAACCCTCGATGATCGCCGGAGGTAATGTGTACGGTACGCTAGTACTGTGGCCTACGATGGAAACCACCACAGGCGTACATAAACAAACAAATGTCTTAACCTTTAGTCTTATTTTCCTCACATACAAGCATAGCCTACTGTAAATGAAGAATGAACCCCGTAGGCCTATATCTAGGCTACACCAGCAACCTAAATGAAACATCCATTTAAAATTAACTGTTTCTGCAGGACCTCCCTGACCCACATTGTATAGACCTGCCTGTAATGGTGTCTAGCCTACAATCCATAGAATAGCTGTGGTTTGCACTTGCATTTGTTTAAAAAATAAATAACTAAGGAAAAATATGTAAAAGTGGCCCAGGAAAACGGGGGAAGAGATAAGAATATAATAGCGGTAAAGAAACAGGATATAGGCTACAAATGTCCATCACATGAGCTGTGTTGCCTGCTCGTGTGTGCGTGCAACCATCCTGTTTAGTGTGAAAGGCCACATAACTGGATAAGATTAGAGATATTCTGTAATCTCAATGTTGGAGCTCAGATGTCATTGTTTGGCTAAGAGCTAGACATTGGACTATAGAAGTGGCCTTCTATGATCCCTGATCTAAATCCTATTGAACATGTGTGGAAGGAGCAGAAACATGCAGGCTGAAGAAGGCACCCTTCAAATCTGAGACAGCTGGAGAAGTTTGCTCAAGAGGAGTGGGCCCAAATACCTGTCAACAAGTGCAAATGTCTCATTTAGTTACAGAAATTGCTTGATTACAGTAATTGCCTCAAAAGGTTGTGCAACTAAATATTAAGTTCACCATACCATCATTTTTGTTCAGGCCATTTTCATTAGATTTTTTTTATTTTTTTTTAATGACTCTTTAACCACAATTCAAAATCAATATCTGATTTTCATTAGTAAATGTTCAGTACATTTTTATTGATTATTACTTTATCAGTTTCAGGTTATTTCAGTGACCATTTTCTTTCTATGACAAAGACCAACAATTTTGGTGTACAATATATGGACTCAGTATCGTTATCGCAATTTCATGTTGCACAATATCATATCGAAAATGTGCAATATTCAGTTTGTTTAGTGGAGAGATGCGTCCATTGGCTGCTTGGCTTAGTTGTGTTTGATTTAGACAG
>JAODUH010051535.1:0-10000 GCA_027564835.1 Typhlichthys subterraneus
GTTTGGGGTCCCCTGCTGGAGCTGCTGCCCCCGCGACCCGACTCTGGATAAGCGGATGAAGATGGATGGATGGATTAATGAGTTATTAAATAATGGCTTGAATGTCTTTGTACATGTTTCCTTGTGTGTCTGTATTGTCATGGTTCATGTTCAGCCACGTTAAGCCCGCCCTCCTTAATAGTTCCTGAACCTGGGGAACAAGCTAATGTTAATTAGCAATGAGTGTGTTTGACCCGGGGGATTGGGGAATATGGGCAGTAAGGTTACCTCTCTTTGTCCTTTGTCATCTCTGATGATTGATTTGCTCTTTGTTTCTGTGCTTTTTCCTGCTGTATCTCCATGCATCCGAGGTTCAGTTTAGGTGCACCTGCCCAGAAGTGTGTGTGTGTGTGTGTGTGTGTGTGTGTGGGGTGGGGGGGCGCACACACTCGTACAGTGGCGCAGTGCATCAGCATTACAATCTCTCTCTCTCTCTCTCTCTCTCTCTCTCTCTCTCTCCCTCTCTCTCTCTCTCTCTCTTTCTCTTTCTCTATCACACACACACACACACAATCACGCACGCATACAGCTGAGTCTTGAAAGTCAGTCGAATGAGAGAGAGAGAGACGCACATACACACATACACACACACACGCAGACCCACATTATGTCTTTTGTCGGGCACGACAGGCAGAGCCCGCGTGTCTGAGGAGCAGCAGGAGTTATGGTTCAGGGCAGGGGTGGGGAGGAGTCAGTCCGCGTGGTATAAAACTTCTGGGCGATTAGAGGGAGGGAAAACAGTTTGCATGTGCCGCTACGGGAATGAATCGCATAAGCTATGGAACCGCTTAAACGCGGTCTCGTTATGCTTTAACCAACGTGGTACAATTGTTACAACAAGATGAAGCCAGAAAAACTGTCAATACTTTTATTATTGGTCTAAGAGTAAATGAAAAGAGTAAAACAAGCAACAATATAATAAAATTAACCTAAAACAAATATCAAAGGTTATTTGTTCAACCGAGAAAGCCGATAACCATTTTCTTAAATCTTTCGTAAACATTTGCATTCCCCGAGCGGCTCTGTCGCCTTCCCGATGCCAAATAAGGCAGGTGACCCGTCACTGCAGCAAGAAAAGTCCCCTTTCGAGGTCAAACAGGCGGCTCCTCGGAAACCTGCTGCTGTGAGTGAGAGAGAGAGAGAGAGAGAGAGAGAGAGAGAGAGAGAGAGAGAGAGAGGGAGTTCAGTGGACATAAGCAGAAATCCGACTAGCCCTCTCCCGTCTCTATACTGTATACGCTGTCAGGAACAACGTTTTTCACGCAATACAGATAGTTGGATTTTATGCGTGCGCGTCTTTTACCCGGTGCTTATCCCCACATCTCGTCGTTGTCCCTGGTCCCGGACGGTAACTGTTGTTTGAACGCAAATCAATACTGTGTCTCCACTGCAGTGACCTGCTTTTTTTCTAGCCAGTGCGTGCTGACTTGACGCGTGCTGTGAATGAATAAGCGACACGGGTCTGTCTCACCTGGAGAGTGTAAGCACGAAAGAAGAAAGACAGAGTGTGTGTGTGTGTGTGTGTGTGTGTGTGTGTGCGTGCGTGCGTGTGTGTGTGTGTGTGTGTGTTCGTTCAAGTGCACGGATCGGATCGCGGACTGAGGTGGCTTTCAAGGAGACACCGGGGGATTTGGCCAGCGCATGCCGCGGAAATGTGGAACTTTGTATCGCTGTAGCGCAAGTCTCCGACAGACAGAGAGCCGGTCTGACTGCCTTGTCGCACTACACTCTTCCAGCCGAGGGGACTTTGTGATCCCCCCAAAACACCGTCTCTAACGAAACCCCCGACAAGCCCATCTGGACTCAGTGAAATGTTATTTATTACAGGCGGAACTTAAAACCAACGTCGCACACCTGAGACGAAAAAGCTGAAACGAGTCAAACGACATTTCCTCCAAGAGTTTTGGAAAGGTATTCGGAAATTTGAAGGGGTTCCATTTTCACGTGCTTAGAAAGCGTTTTTATCTGGATTAATATTGCTCAGGGTTTGAAGGGTGCAATAGGCTATTTGCCCTGCCGCAGTAATGGTAGGATCTCTGACACACTCCGCGGTCCGTGTCCTTGCACCGTTGGCAGCAGTCCTGATGCTTTTTACCGGAGTGGACAGCCAGCCATGCCCGGCGCAGTGCTCTTGCACCGGGACCACGGTGGACTGTCACGGCCAAGGGCTCCGCAATGTGCCCCGCAATATACCCCGCAACACGGAGAGACTGTAAGTATAGGGCCTGTATGAAACCCACTAGATCTGACACTAGGTTACTTTTATAACCGAATTTTACTTTCATTCCCTCCAGACAAATTGACTTTCTCCTCAACAGGTCATATTTTTTTCTATTCTGAAGGTTTAATTTACACGTTACTATTATGCATATTAAGTTATAGAAAATCAGAACACGAACATAGCCAATTCAACATATGTTTGTGACACACATGTATATGCATAAATATTTGCTCAGTTGTTATTAACCGAGTTAAATGGCATCTAACGCAATAGCCTATACATTATATTAAACGCAGGGACACACATTTTGTTCGCTCTGTCGGTGCCCGTTACTGCAGAGCGCGGTGAAGTCACGGGCACGGTGATAATGTTCGTGGTCTCGCACTGTTGAATTACGAATGCCTCAACCGACCGCATCGGTTTGTCTGGCGACCAGCAAGTTAATCAAAAACGGATTTGCAGGAGTGGGGTTTAAGTGAAATAGACCGTATTTTATTAGGCAGGACCCCACTAATAAAATAAAAAATCGTCCAATATAGCAGTCACTTAAGCTATGTCTCGGTATATTACCTTCATGATTAACATTAATAGTTTACGAAAAAATGCGCAAAACTAATATTTACATTTATAGCCTATAGTCTTATTATAATACTGGCCGTGGCCAATACAAATATCTGTAATTTACAGCTTTTCACAAAAAGTGCTCAAGTGGATAACGTGACTGAATAATATGTTCTTTCTCCAGGGATCTGAATGCAAACAACCTTACTAAAATCATCAAGGCGGACTTTGCTGGACTGAGGCATCTGAGAGTGTTGTAAGTGCCCTTTTCGTTCTCCTTTAAATACCAAGTATAAAACTTTATACAGCTCTGTGTTAAACGCACATAAACGTCTGATATCATGTTATACAAGAAATACTTTGTCATTTACAACTTGGCAAAATAATACTGTATGCCTTGCGTTATTACGCGCGTAGGCCATGTTACGCCTTCAAGTATCATTTATATGGCGTGCTGCATTATCGCGTCAATTTGTGGAAACCGCCCATTTAATTGAGAGTGTTTAATTTGCTCGCTCTCCGTCTAAACAGAAAAGCTGTAGCACCTGTTAATGCTGTCGTGTTAATCTCCGAACGGAGGTGTCAGAACGGTCTTATTTTAACCAGGGTGCCCCCGGGGCCCATGTGCTAGAGTGATTAACGCGCTAGTGAGGAAGTGATTGGGGCGAAAGAGGGGTAGTCATTAGGTGTAGCCGTGCAGGGTGGAATGCTAGGTGGGAATGAGGGAGGGAGGGTAGCAGCAAAAAGAGAGAGCGGTTATGCATGAGCGTGCGTGCGTGTGTGTGTGTGTGTGTGTGTGTGTGTCATGTAGAAACAGGTTTCAAACCTGACTCTTGAGATGTCTCCAATGTTAAGAGATCCCCTTCACTGAGTTAGAATCGAAAAGGCATTCTGCAGGATGGTGTCAATGCGTGTGTGCGTGTGTGTGTGTGTGTGCATGCGCACATGTTTTATAGGTGCCATTCAACTGATAAAATGGAATGGCAGGGGATACACATTATTGGCATTCGTCCAGTTTATGTCCTAAATTGTGTGTGTGTGTTTGTGTGTGTGTGTGATGCAGCATTTACATTTACCTGTGCAAATTCACACTGTATAGGTAAATTGGATACTTGTCTACTCTTGTGTGTGTGTGCGTGGTGCGTGGTGTGTGTGTGCGTGTGTGTGCGTGTGTGTGTGCGTGGTGTGTGTGTGTGTGTGTGTGTGTGTGTGTGCGTGCGTGTGTGTTGGAGTTGTGTTAGTGCACACTAAGTGAATGAGCAGTCACAGCTATGTGCTTAGAGAGAGTAAATTGGATGATAGATGAGGCCTGTCCAACTGATGGCCAGTTTTAAAGTCAATTCTGGGGCTCCATCGACCCACAGTTGATTTCCCCCTTCGTTCTCTCTCTCTATATCTCTCTCTCTCTCTTTCTCTCTCTCTCTCTTTCTCTCTTGTATTGCTCCCTGCTGTTCTGTCTGCCTCTATGCCGTTTCTATCTGCACACCCGCTGCCATCTATCTCACTCTATCTAACCCCCCACCCCCAAAGCCTCCGTACCTGTTTATCCTAGCCTCCATCTCCATCTCTTATCAACACGCTTATCTGCTTATCTCTGCTCTGAGCCCGCCATCTCTCTCTCCCTCTTTCTTTCTCCATCTACATCTCTGTCTGTCTCTCTGCTGTTGTTCACATTGCGTCTCTTGTGCTTGTCTACCAGGCAGCTGATGGAGAACAAGATCACCACCATCGAAAGAGGAGCATTCCAGGACCTGAAGGAGCTGGAGAGACTGTGAGTGAAGCTCAGACTGTCACCCCGTCCCCAAACACGTCGGCTCTAGATGGGAATAAGTGTTAAAGTGTCCATTTATGACCATTAAAGATCCATTGTGGGGTTTTTTACCCTCAGAAGCCCTGCCTGCGCTTCTTTAGTGGAATGTATGTTGTAAACACCCCCACTGTACCACAGTTAAAGTGCTTGAATCGCTTCACGTGAAAATGTTCATTTCCATTTCAGATTGTGAAGGGTAATATATCCTAAATTACAGTAAACACTAACACAGTATAGTTTTTGTTTAATCACATACCGCATGAGGGATTATTTTCATGCTGAAATTCTGTTATTTTAGTAAGGATTTTTGGAAGATTTGAGAGCTTAACAAACTTTCAATGTTGCTCGTATTAGCTTGCTAGTTGTTTTCAATGCCAGAATTCTTTTCAGGAAGGCATCGGCGTCCGAGGTTACCCTGAATATTTTATCAATAGCACCAGAAATCAAGACAAGGGGCAGGAAAGCCCTCAAAAATAATATTTTGGAAGGTTCAAAAATGTTTGACCTTCCATGGCTTAGGTGATGATTTATCCATTATGTAATACTAATTAATTCGACTATATTCGCCTATTTGTGAATGTAGTAATGAGGTGACATTTTGTGGTATATGTTTGTGGAATTTTGATGAATCTGCTGTCAGAAGTGTGCTGTGGTCAAGTAAACACAAGCGTGCACATCACATGCACGCGATTGGAAACCAGTTAGCTTGTAAACCAGTAGGGACATGATTCTGAAGCCTTTTGGTAGAGACAGTGTCTCTTATCTTATATTCATTTCACTCTGAAATAGTTTGAGTTTGAAATGGTGTAATTATCAGGTTAAACTAAATTATTTCTGGGCTGGGCTAAGCCCTCAATGTTTCAAGATCCTAAAATATAGCCTCTGATGCTTTTTATCTTCGTAATTTGCATGGACATTTGCTACACGTGCAAGTAAAAACATGTATAAAGTCCTATGTGTAAATACGCATAGGACTACTCACTACACGTAATAATTCACACTGTCTAGTTGGAGGTGAAAGTGTTATTGCCACAGTCCCAGCAGAGACATTGCGAAACAAAGAAACTGAATAGGAAGTATCCTTAGGCCATTATCCTGCTGGGGTGGAATTACTGGAATTTGGCATACAACCCTCTGTCAGTTATGGCATAATTTAGCCAAGGTGGTGTATATAAGCGCGTGCGCGTGTGAGTGCGTGCGAGGAGGTCATGGGGCTGTTACGTCCATTGTGTTGACTGTCAACTTTATTTGACGAGGGAGCATTGTCTGCACGTGTGCGCGCACATGCACGTTGAGTGTTGTTAATGCAGTTTTGTGGCCTAACAGACAAGGCAGCAACAGGTGGGAATCAGCCTGAGAAAGAGACCAGCTCGCATTTAATTAAAGTAATTAAAGTCATCAATAAAACACGCTTACCAATCTCTCTTGTAAACGCCAACATGGGCACACACGCTGCTCAATACTCACACAATGGGGAACTGAATCTCTCTGATAGTCATCTTGGCAACAAAGAATTATTCAATTATGGCAGTGGAACAGACTAGCTGTAATGATTCTCCAGTCGGGTCGGTCCCAGGCGTTCCACGTCTGGTTTTGCTCTATAGCTGTGCTTTGTGAGGGATAGATCTGTGGACAGCTATGAGGGGAGTTTGCGGGCGTTTCTCGTGCAATGCGCGCTGGGCTCTGTCCAGCTAAGCAGATCTGGGAATTCCTTCCCAGATCTGGAGACAAAGGAGGCAATATTCAACTGCTTGTAATCCCGAATTAACGGTAAGCTTTGTGTTGATACCGATTCTGTGTGATTTAGCTCTCTGCACACTTGAACAGGCACAGAGAAGGTTATTATGCACGCATTTGTGTAAGCAACAAAATCATTTATTAGGGAATACTTAATCAGGCTAAGCTCTCTCAGGCTAATGTTTTTTCTGTAAATATCCCCTATCTTATCTTATCTTACATTATCTTATCTCCCAGCCCTTATTTTACCCTCTACTGATGACGGCTAACTTTCCTTTCTGGTGGCCACCACAACATGGATGCTTCTGTCAGCTGCTCTGTTTGTTGAGCGGCATCCGCAGCGTGGCATGTTCGCCCACACAAAGATGGAGTCAGTCGTCAATGCCCTACCACCCCCCCACCCCCACCCCCCACACCCACCCCCCCGCTGCTGTCGGACAAAAGGCGCGTCTCCAGCTTCTCTCTGGGATCTGGGGGTGGGTGGGAGGTGAAATGAATTTCAAAGGCTTCCATCCTCAGGGGCTGGAGGTGGTGGTGGGGGGGAGGGGGAGGGGAGGGGGGAGCGTGCTGGGCGGCAGCGGTGTCCAGAGGAGTGGGTCCCCCCCTAAGCCTGGCTGACGGATCCACTGTGACTGCCCACCCCCCCACAAGTGCAGGGGGGTGTACAACGGTCCCCACACCCCCCTCCCCTCTATCATAGCCTCTCATCCTACCTGCAGGGCCGGGCAGGGCCGGGTCAGGTGTGGGGCAACAGCTGACGGCGTTGGAGGGAGGGACATGGGGCGGAGTACGCCACAACACACACACACACACACTTCCCAAAAGTCGTCCGTTCATTCATCCTCTTGTGTCTTTCCCGCCCTCATTCCTTAACCCCACATATAGAGGAATGCCTTCCTTTACCCCACCATCCCCCGCACCCTCTCTCTGCCTGCGGGCGATAGACAAGGCTAAATAGTGTAGGAGAGACAGGGCGACCCCCTACTCTTCACTCCTGATACTATTTGATTAGTTTACAGCCCCTAACCTGTTCACCACCATCAGGGAGCTTGAAAGAGATCCTGCAGAAAAGATAGGCAGGGAAGAATGCAGCCGTAATTACAGGTTCTGGGATGTTGAGTTTAAATGTATAAATGTCAGTTATTGCAAGCTAAATGTAAACTAATACACTGTTTGTCAAAGTCAACAAACACTATTTTACCGTTCTCTGTGCGTGTTGAAAGAATAATCCGATACTTCTACACAACCCTGGCTTCGTAAATAAAGTGGCGAACACCGCTCATCTCAACAAAGCCGTTTTAAAAAAAACGTTTTAAACGTTTTACTTCACAATGCATTTCAACGGAGGGCCGCGGCGCGATACTGTTTTGATTTTAGAAAGAATGACTAACTCTACCTTTAACCCCCAGATAGTTCTGTTTGTAATGCCGTGATTACAGTGTATTAGCCACCGCTTGCTGACATTGTGAAGTAGAAATCAAATAAGCTTATACTGTATTTAGGTTTAACTGATTGATTACTTCTATTGTACAATGACGCACCAATGTGATGTGATTGGTCAGTGGATTTCATTTATTTCAGAAATGCCCAGCACAAGTTCTAATCAATGTATTTCAGAAAGTACAAATTTAATGCACCAATTTGTCATTTCAGATCAATATTATGTGTCATTGGAACAGCTCAGATAGCTCTTTGACTCTTCAAGGGGGAAAATAAAGTCAGGAATTGTTTTGTTTAAATAAATACATTTGGCGGGTTATCATATGGTACAGTCTTTTTTTTAATATAGTGTATATAATATGTATTCCTTATTTTGGACTATTTGAGGATAGCCAAATCATTTTTTTAAGAATGATTGAGTAACACACCTATTCAGATAGAGAAATTATGAACTTTTTTATTGCATATATTTTGGTCATACAAAGTAAACGCATCAAATGTATTATGTCACAGAGCTTTCACAATTCCTCCAGCAGTTATTAATTTAAAGAAATGTGGGAATGTGAACTGACGTGATAACATCTACTGTACCATGTACTGATTGAGGAGCACAAATATCTCGGAAAACATTGTATCGTTCTCCCCAGGGTTATCAGTGACACTAAGCCTGTTATGAAATACTGTATATAGGCGTGATTAATGTTCCTTCAGTCAGTTCACTTTCTGCAGGTTCTGTTTAATTTGTAGCCAGTGGGACTTTTACATTAGACTGCTTGGCTGCGTATCTGGGTGTACACTTACATGGACGTAAATGACACAGTAGATCAAGTGGGTGTGTTAGCCTGTGGGAGCTAAGGTTCACCTCAGGCCTGCTAGCTGCTAAAGAGACATTCATATAAGTATCTGACTTGACACGCAATTGCACACACACACACACACATATGTGTCTGTGTCCAGGCCTCTGATGTAACTGTGGAGATAGTGTGTGTGTGCGTGTGCGTGTGTGTGTGTGTGCGCGTGCGTGTGTGTGTGTGTGTCCGTGCGCGTGTTTTGTGTGTTTATTTTTGAGCGTCCGGTGCTTGTTTTTAGCTGCTGTATTTAAATCTCAAATTGCATTTGGATGTGTTTTACAAATAAAAAGCTTGTAATAGAATATTGTAATATTCATTACTTTGACGGTGTGGGCAGCCATGTTGCTATAAAGTCAAGTTGAAAGTTGGTGTTGAGAAACCTTGCCTGAGTTTCCGACATGAAATTCTGAGATTAGTATTATTTTTCCATTTCGAAAGTCGTAAATTCCGAGATATGCTCGAACGAAGCAATAGCTAGTCACAGAGAAGCTAGTCAGAGTAGCCACAGTACTGTAGCTAGTCACAGAGAAGCTAGTCAGAGTAGCCACAGTACTGTAGCTAGTCACAGAGAAGCTAGTCAGAGTAGCCACAGTACTGTAGCTAGTCACAGAGAAGCTAGCTACTCTATAGCTACTGTAGCACACACGCCCACAGAGCCGCCATGCTAAACCGCTTCTTTTGCTTTGAGTCAGACGTTGACTAATGAGACATGACTGTGTAGAACCACAATTCCTGTGTGTGTGTGCGTGTGTGTGTGTGTGTGTGTGTGTGTGTGTGCGTGCGTATGTGGTACTGTAGCACCAGCGCTAAGGTTTTGAAGTGTAGTATGTTGTGTCAGATCCAGAGGCGGGCAGCTGCATTGCTCCAGTCAGAACCAGTCAGCCGCCTGCCAGCGCAGACAGCACTTCAGGGAAGAGACGACCTGTCGCACTCCCAGCTTGATCTCCCTCCATTCAACTGTCTCCCTCTATCGCGCTTTCCGTCTGTCTCCTTCCCTCTCGCTCACCCTGTATGTCTGACAGCACAGCAACTATTTCGAGGGGAATGAGCTCACTAAGACCCCCCGCCCCCCAACCACACACAGACACACACACCTCTCTCTCCCATATTTGCCTCGCTCCATCTCCTCCTCAACCGCAGGACCAGGGCTCTCCCGAAGGAGGTCTAGCCAGCCGGCAGGAGCTCTCGGCTGGGGAGGGCATGCGGGGGGGGCGGGGCCTCTGCCGCATCACATGGGGCTCTTAGCTAGTGCTAAGAGCCCCATTAGCCCCATTATTCACTGCTAACGCTAACGCTAGCAGTGAATAATTTACAAACATCGATTCAGGAGGAAGGGGGGGT
>JAODUH010051535.1:15000-18873 GCA_027564835.1 Typhlichthys subterraneus
TTTGTCTTGTGTGCATAAGTGTTCCTAATCCGCTGTTAAATGGTGCCCCAATGAGGCTTTGCCATTTTGCTGGACAGCATTGTTGCTTAGCAGCCTAGGAGATTGTAGCTTTGTCTTCTGTGAGAGCTTAACCCTGGCACACACACTCATCTCTCGCTCTCACTCTCACTCTCACACACACACACACACACAGAATCCTCGGCTGAGACGACACGCTCTGAACATGTCCCAAGAGCACATACAAGCTGACATTGTGGGCACTGCAGATATGTTGACAGTTAGTGAAGAGTAGCTAACAGAAACCACAGGGGAAAAAGAGTGAAATTATTTTTAATTAAGATAAAGCACATTTGGATGTTTTAGTTGCTATGTGACGATGACCTTAGGTCCCCAGCAGAGGTCGAAGGTGAAGAATGTCCTCATACAGATTTATAAGCGGAAGGTGATTTATGGACAAGGAGGAGTTTCTCCTTCCTCTTGTTAACACAAGTCTGAAAAAATATTAGTATTTTTGAGGACATGTCACACAAAACTATATTATTGTTTCCCAAAATAGTAATAGCAATCTAAATGTATCTAAACAGATCTGAAAGCTGGCTCACCACTTGCAGCTACTGTGTATTTACTTTACCCTGCTCTAGAATTAATCTCACAATTATATTATCAGGGGATCTCTGTATTTAATACATTACTGAAATTCTTTCAAACCACAATTAACTTTAATTTATAAACACATTTTACTTTTGAAGAGGGGGGAAATGCTTTGTTTGTGTCTGTTTTTATTAAAATATTGACTTTGAGAATTTGGGCTTTGAAAGATGATTATCTTTTGGTAGCTAGGCCAGCTCCATTTGCAGATATTTGGCCAGTGTCTTTGTGTACATGGGATATGCAAATGTCTGCTATTATGGCAGTCAGAGGAAATGAAGTTAAGCCTCTTCGGCCTGAGGGGTATATGGATGGGCCTCCTTGGATGTTACTTGCTCTCTCTCTCTCTCTCTCTCTCTCTCTCTCTCTCTCTCTCTCTCTCTCTCTCAAACACACACAGATGCACAAAAGTCACACAGACTCGTAGGAACACACTCTTTTAGCATCCAGCAATATTTCCTGCCCCCTCCAGTTTCTCTGAATACATTTATACTGATTTGAAAAACGTTCACACCCGCACGCACGCACTCAGAACACTTTGGAGATCTTTCACAGGGCCTTATTGTTGCAGAGATGTGTTCTTTGATATTCTTGGATCACGCCGATGGTAACCTGCTGAACTAAGCATGTCTTTGTGTATCTTGGTGTTTTAGTTTCCATGTCATCTATGTACAGTATATGTTAAGATTCACCTTGAGAGCGAGGGAACTGTTACCACGCCGTTTGGCTGTTGCGTGTCAGTGAGTCACTCTTCTTCGCATCGTATGAATCACACGACAGTGTCTGAATCGCTCAAGGCCACTCATTCCTGAGAAGTGATTTGGCCATTCACATCTCGACACAATGCTTTAATTCATTCTCAAGCGATGTGCAGCGGGCCTGCCAAAGTCATACTGGCATTATTAGGAGGGCCCCAGAACCAAAGGTGACGTTATTGACACAGAATGTAAAGATATAAAAACTCCCCGCTTGACTTTTCCGGCCGCTGGAGTTTACTTGTTTTTTAACGACATGCGCACGTACGTGTATGTGCGTGTGTATGGCACTTGCTCCTGCGAGCCTGTACGTGCGCGTGTAGCGTTTCCGTCAGATGTTACGCAGGCCTTACTTAAGTGGTCCTTGTCCGGGGGGGGTCACAGTTCAAAGCTCACAGGTCATAGGTCGAGGACTGTCAGTATCAACCAATGAGAGATCCAGGATAATGGACATCCCAGAAGTGTAGCCCCCCCACCCCCCTGCCACCACCACCAAAAACAACAAAGTGAGACTGAATAAAGGGCATTTAAAGGACAGATTAGTGAGGTGTGTGCTCGGTTAAATGGTGTGGAGAGAAAGATGAGGATGTTTACTGAGGAGAAGACCAGGCCTGGTTTCCCCATTGTGAAGGGTGTTTAAAAAGACACAAGGAAAGAGAGTAGGACGAAAGGGAAAGTGGAGAGATAAGAGAGAGAGAGAGAGAGAGAGAGAGCGAGAGAGAGGTATGTCAGTACCTAGATGGCAGGTAGTCTGAAGACTGGAGCCAGTGTGTCTGTCAGAAAAAAAAAAGTTCAGGTGCGTGTTTGACTCTGTGTGTGTGCGTGTGTGTGTGTGTGTGTTTGTGTGCGCACACGTAACTTGAGTGTAGATAACGGGGGCGGGGCAGGGTGGGGTGGGGTGGGGATGGGGTGGGGGGGGGGGGGGGTACATACCACTGCATCGCCAGGAAGGGCTTACCTAGAAGCAGGTAGTTATGCATTAGTGTAGCAGACTTGTGTGTACAGTATGTGTGTTTGCGTGTTTGTGTGTGTGTGTGTGTGTGTGTGGTGTGTGTGTGCGTGTGTGTGTGTGTGTGGGAGGGGATGGTCTTCTCCATCTTCAAAGCGTTTCCTCACCTTGTCTTGCGTGTGATTAAGGGGTCACAGTGTGCGGTAATACCTCCCAACACAGCGGCAGAATCAACCTCTTCCCGCTCAACGTCCTCCCGGGGCGCCAAGCCTAGCTAACAAGCGGTTAGCGCTGGTATCACCGTGTCAGGACAATGGAAATGTGATTCCTTTCTATCTCGTGCTGGCGTATTTCGTGTTATGCAGCCAAAGTTTCGATTGTATCCACCTTTCTTTCCACTTTCCCTGGGATATGCTACTATTTTCATTTCTGCTGTACCATCAGCATTTGCTGGTTGGATATTCAAATTGAAATTTAAATCAGTTAAATTAATTTAAATAAAACTTGATTCAATTACATACATTATGATGAAGTTGAATTTAAAATAAGTTGTATAATTTAAAATAATGTAATCCACTTTAAACCTTTTTAGTCTTTGTATCAGTGCATGTGCATGTGCGTGTGTGTGTGTGCGTGCGTGTGTGCGTGTGTGAGTGTGTGTGTGCGCAATATGTGTGTATGGACTGGCTATAACACTGTACAGTCTCCATGGGGAATATGCAGGTATGGATCCATACAGGTCTCGTAGTGATGGATGAGCTGCTCTGGTGAGTGAATAATATGAGGGATTATGGACTAATCAGGTCCATTCATCATGCAACAACAACCCCCCCACCCTTTACACACACACACACACACGCACGCGCGCGCACGCACACTGCCATACACATCCCAATCATGGCTACTCAGTACTGCCCACGCTCCCCCATCACACACTAGGACACTATTGCTTGCTGGAGGTAGTGTAAAAAAGGAGAACCTGCGTATTTGTGTGTGTGCGCGCGCGTGTGCGTGTGTGCGTGTGTGTGTGACGTGTTTGTGTGCGGTCATTAGGGGGCAGATTTGAGGAATGTATCCTAACCCGCGGAGGAATCTCGCTTTACAGAGTCAGGAGTTCTATAGCTGTGAGCGACTACAGTGGCCAGTTAAACCGGTCAGACGGAAAGCTTAAAGGGTCCGGCGTTTGTCAGCCGGGCAGCAGACCTACGATAACATGGCCGTCTTTCACTCTCTCTCATGGCCCTCTCCTCCCCTCCCGTCCATCCACACCCTGCTAATCCTCCATCTTGGCTCTGTGTCAAGCTACCTTGTCCAGTTGCACAATATCTCCCCTCCAGGGCAGGCAACTGCAACTCCTCTCTGGCTCCATTAGTGCCACTCCAGTGGAATAGTGGGCATTCTCCGGAGGTTCTGTCATCGCCGCTCACCGCATTGGCACCCGTCGCTCTCTCTGCACAACACAAGAAGCCCCCCCCGCTCTCTTTCTCTCTCTCTCTCACTGTCTCTCTCTCTCTCTCTCTC
>JAODUH010051565.1:7467-18866 GCA_027564835.1 Typhlichthys subterraneus
CGTAAAGTTGTTTCCGGTTCTCCACATTGTCATTGGTGTTGTACAAATGTTATGCGAGTGTGTGTGTGTGTGTGTGTATGTGTGGTTGGTTTCTTTTAGGCCTCATTATACTGTTTAAAGTTTAGATTTGAAGTGTGCTTGATAAATGCTATTGATTATTCAGTTAGTAACACCTAAACTAAAGCTCACAAGAGTAACAACTAAAATTTCACTGTCACAATCATTCGGCGTTGTGAACCCCACACCGCTGATTTAAAGTGTAACTGCACCCCAGCTCTGAGCGTGACTCCACCCACTACAACTTAGAAAAATGTGTCAAAGAGATGAGTGAGGGGAAGGGTGGGGCTGAGAGGGGGACCCCCAACCCCCTAACAGTAATGTTAACATTTGAATTTGATGACGTACGAGCGCATGAGCGTACAGTGTGCCGGTGAAAACCAGCCAGGTCCTGAAGTGATTTTTAACAGATGTAATGTATAGTTGTTTTCAGCACATAAAATTCTGTTTATGAAAACGGGAATTTTGTCAATATCAACACCCAGCAATGATGTGCCTAATCACAGATCAATCCTATTACTTGGTTTACAGCTCAAAAAACACATTACACTTGAACTCAAAGGGGAAAATGCAGGGAAAGTGACATGGCACATTATCACATTGTGCAGGAACAGGAGTTGGCTTTGACTTTGCCTGAAATCCTCAAAGAAAACAGAAGTAAGATCACTCATGTCCCAGGTTCACCATGAAGTAATTAGATATGAAAATGGCGATGGGGCACTTGGAGGGATGAGGTTTGCGTTTGATCCTGTCTTTTTCCTGATTCGCTCACATCAATTATGTCACATCTACCACATCTATTGGGAATTTGGAAGGTAATTAAGAAAAGGCACAGCCACAGCAGTTGTTGGTTTTCAAATGGTGATTAATGCACTGAGAATAGAGGCATGAGCAGAGGTTGGCTTTCCAGTATCAGTCTGGGGCATTCAAGACAAACCATATTGTTGAGACTTCATCTCCACATCTGTTGAGTAATCATTTACCTCATGGGGCAGATGACTTTCAACATGTTCTCCGTACCCTTTATAATCAGCCTCGTAGAGCAGAATGCATGGCATATGGTGAGGGCAGACAGCATAAAAGCAAATACAAAAACCAGACAACATAAAACACATTAACAGCTGAGCTACAGCTAGTCAGCACGACATACTGTATACTCTAAGGGCCTGTGTCCACCGAACACATTTTTTGCGCTGAGAGTGTCTGACGCTTCTCCCTTGGTCGAAAATTTTAATCTAGCCGGGGGCAGGACATACGATACCACAACAGTGTTAACAGTGACGAATGAGAAACTCATATCTTGTCAATTAATTACAATTAATTATTACAGCTAACCTTTTTATAAAGTTAACTAAAGTTATAATCACATACTATTAGCCGCAACCTACTACTGTTGACGTTCACACTGACGTACTGTAATGCGGAAGCGTTTGTGACCGAGGTCATTTAAGTGCTTGAGAGAAGCGCTCTGAAAGACTGCAGAACTCAGCCTTTCAAGGCATCACCTTGTAAGGAGCATTTAAGATTGTGGCCTCAGGTTTACCGGGGTATAGGTAGGCAGTGCTGTATAAGTCTGCCCTCTAGATACAAAGGCGCCATCCGTGTAGTAATTGCTGTTTGAATGCCACTGTTCTCTCCTCATAAATAAAACTTTATGAGGTGTCAAAAGGCCATCAACATTCAGATTTGTTAGCGCCGGCGTAAGCCTTAAAGGTTGCTAATTTAACGAATGTGACATTTCAGGTGGTGCTTTATGCGTTTAGCTTATAACTGTGGGCTTATTAGAGCTTGAAATGAGTCGACTCATTGAAGTCAATAAAAGAGTTGTAACCCTAGCAACATTGTGTGGCTGCGGGAGTTCTTAGCCTCTAATTGTCTGGATGTGATTAGATGAGTTTAACTTCAAGAAACTCTTCAGTTATGCCCCATGATCCGGGTATTGATTTATTTAGATCTGGATCTAATTTTTCCTTCTCTTGGACAACCGTGGACAGTTTATAGAGGCATAGATTATAGAAAAAGAGGGAACCATTGGAGATCGCCATCTTCACCAGCAACCTCCTTTTAACGTCTTTACTGGTGTAAAAATAAAGCTAAGGTTATGCCTTCTTTTTTTTTTTGGATAGATTTCATCATATTCTGCCTGTCTTTGTCATTGTGAGGACATTTCACTCACTATTTACATGCACTGCAACTAACACCAGGAAGTGAATTATGAATCTCTCCACCGTATAGCCAGAAAATAGCACCACTTAATGTTACGAAGTTTAAAAGCACACATCGCAAACATTTGTTTCCATTATAATCCAATTAAAATAGACTGCAATAGAACTCCAAACTGATTTAGTTAAATATTCAAAGGAAATAAATAAGTGATATGAGGTCTAAATTATACATAATACACCTTTTTAAATGCGTTGAACAAGCTGTCACATCATTAAGGACACACTACTGTATGTCTTGGCATCTACTCAGTGACTGAGTAAAAGTTCTCTAATTAGGCCTACTGACCCATAAAATGAACTGGTCACACTGGTAAAAATTATACCATAAAATTATATTCTTTAAATAATATACAAGTGTATTTTTGTTAACCATGTATGCCACTGATGAATAACAATTATTTATTTCAAAATCATTGTATCATTGTACGACCCAACAAGCGCCAGAGCATCTCTCAGTGAGATTCACTCCCTTCTCTCTCTCTCTTTCTCTCCCCCCCCCCCCGCCAGAACCATGAAAACTACAAGCAGACCTCTGAACAATACAGCATGGCGGCATCCAGGGCTGAGGCTCGCGTCCGGTAAGTGCTGTGTTCAATGCACTTCCCCAGGCTCATTATATTGGTTATTATATGGTTATTGCCTCCTGTGGCCAATTATGCCTTTATTATACCCGTCAGCCTTAGAAGACTGTCGCGGTAAGATGACTTTAATGTCGACAGACAGACTTGTAAATAACATCCAAATAATCTACACTCTTATCTATTTTGCTCTTTTTCATTAGTTTGAAATGTTCCTTATTGTCCTGCCATTGCATATTATATTGTGTTCAGGAGTACCATCGTATACAGGTTTTATCAAATTAAGTTTTGTAGTTACCCATGCCTTATAATACATGCCACACCTAATATGTAGGCCTGCAATATGTCCATGGCATTTGACTACCTTAGCACACACTAGTTTGGCCGTCACAGCCACAGATTGGCTTCCACTGAACCCTTTTGGGGGAGTTTTCTATTAAACCGCTTTAAAAAAAAAGGTCAGACAGACTTGAGCCCCGCGTCCACCAAAGCATTTTTTTCGAACGCCAACATTATTTTTCAATTGATTCCAATGGGAGTGCTGCGACAGGAGCATTTTTTCCATGCCAAACGCCGGGCGCTGCGTTTTTTATTTCATGACGGGCTTTAAATGTTCAACTTTGGGTGAAGCGCCGCGCCCATCACTGTCACTGTTTCCCTGGCTGTCCAATCGCAGCAGTGAAGGGGCGGGACCAATACTACGAGCAACCGTCACATCCTACTTCTTGCACACAATGACAGCAACAAAGGAGAAGTTGACAGTCAGATGATATCCCCGGACTACCACAACCATACTAACACAAAAAATTATGTATAAGGCCGTGTTTTTTCCTCAGCTGAAAACGCCGGTCGCTCTGTTGAAAAAGCCCAACTGGCAGTGCTAGGAAGCACCTTTGGAAGCGCAGCGTTTTCTCAGCTGAGATGCTTTGGTTGCTATGATACAGAATCTCTGTGGGAATTCATATGCTGTAAATAGACATGCTAGTTTGTGTTAACATTTGTAATATTCTATACATTATTTTTCGTGTTAGTATTGTTGTCGTAGTCCGGGGTTATCATCTGACTTTACAGAAAGGAGGCAAACTAATCTCAATCGTAAGTGGCTGTGAAGGTCAGTAAGTAAAACTGAGGCTTACTGCCTTTGCCTGGTGTAAAGGCATTGTTATAAGCCATTGTTTACTACGTCTGAATGACATCTGGATTCTATCCGGTGAGAAGAACATCACAGATGAGGTTAATTTTTATAAGGAAAAATACAGAAAATACAAGGCGGGGAGTATAAATTGCAGTAGTTTTGGGAGTGGAAATTAGTTAGGCTACCTATAGGCTAATTAGGAAGTAAAATTATGTTGATCTGACTCGCTACGCTTATGAAGTCCTCCTGGTAGAAGTTGACGTCTTGAAGTGATGCCAGAATGCGCCAATATATTAACAGTAGGTTTTAGAATGCTCACCTTGCTATATAATGTTAATTAAGTTGTCTGTCACGCGTTATGAGTCTGTTCTGCTATGATAAATGTTTGTGACACCACCTGAGCTGCCGTGTTATGAGCCATTGACGAAGTGTAGTTTAGATCTGTCGCGGTTGACACTATTGGTGGTTACAGTAATAACAGCAGCGTTTCTCAGTTGATGCTTCTCGTTTTTTGATGTGCGTGGGATTGTCACGTGTCTGGGTCCCGACAAATAGGCCTATCTGTAAAACAGTGGTCTTCCTATTTGCTCTCGCACTTGATTGAACAGGATTTTAAAATCATGCAGCCCTACAAGTAATGACTGGAAAATAGCCAAATGTAGCCGAGTAAAAGTATAATAAAATATTCACAAATATACTAAAAAGCATTCAAACTACTCTTAGAGTACAATTTCTTCAAAAAGTCCCTCAAGTAAATGTAACGGAATAAGTGTAACTCACTACTACCTACCACCTCTGGGTGTTACCATTGAACTAGTCCTGCTGGTGTTATGAGGCTTTGTCAATTTACAACTCTAGCCAACAACACCCATTCTCAGCCTGTGGAGGGACAGTGCTAGAGCGCTTGGTGAAAGCCTTCTAAACAGAAAACTATTAGTTTTCCCTGCATGGTGAATGATTTTCCCTAAACATAAAAAACCTGTTTGGTTAATGTGCATACTATGTTATTTTTGTTCTGCTCCAATTTATTCATCTAGCAGACACTTTTCACCAAAATGTTTTGTAGTGAGTACAATTTCAAATACAAAGATACTGGTTATACTTCAGAAATATGCAATTTTAGCAGATGCTTCATTTTTATCTCAAAGCTAATTGCACACTAATGGTACAATTCAAGAGTGAAAGGTAGTCAGCTATGGCAAGCTGCAGTTTGAAAAAATAGCTGCAAATATGTTATTCACCAAATATCTCCTTGAATTTCGCTAACTTATCTTTGCGTGTTGAGAAAATAATCTGATACTATACTTTTCAATGTAGCCCTGGCTCTGTAAATATAAACATAAACAAAGTGGTGAATCCTACTCACATCAACAAAGCCATAGTACTATGCTTTGATTCACAATGCATTTCGAAGAGAGGCGGTGCCGCGGAGGACCGCGGAGCTATGCTGTTTTGATTTGAGCTCGAAGTTAGCAAGAAAGACTGACCCTCCCTTTAAAGATGGTGTCAGGGAGGCTGAAAGATTGTTGATTTTTGGACAGAATCAAAACGAACACCTCATTGCCATAGGGTGTCCCCTCAGAAGCTCTGCCCCCCACACATTGGACACCCACTGCCAAGGACAAGATAGTATTGTGTGTTGCTGTCTACTCTGCCACATTTTGTTTGTGTTCCTATTTAGAGAGGCATGGCTGTGTATAAACACTGCATAGTTTTTTCAGGATGCACACAGACCGGCCGAAGAGATATCCGCTCTTGACAAAAAGATTACGAACACTGACTCCACCTTAGGAGCAGATAGGGGTTCGTTGATCATGGATGTTTACAGGTAGACCAGGCATTGGGTATGATCAAAAACAAAAGTGACAAAGCAGTGTTCAGTCGACGTTATAAATAACGTAGACGGTTAGTTATAAATATCTTAACAGAAACATGGCGTGCAACAGGCTTTTAATGTTACAGGCTCTCCGAGTTGCATGCAACAGAATAGGCTGCAATTTCTAGTCCACTCCCCATCTTCTCTTTCCATCTCTCAAACAAACGCACACATGCTGTACACACACTGGAGGGCCTTTTCTCCTGCCCTGACTGTCGAGCCGCATAACTGAGCTATAAAGTTACCTCTATCTCACATATCTCTGCACCCAATAGAACAAATAATTCGATAATTAACAACAAATATCCGATTATTCGGGTATTCCTTCGTTGGGTATGGGTATTCGATTTAAATATATGGATTGGAGTATTTGTTTTTTCACATTATGCATGCATGTTTTCCCATTAATCCATACTGTCTCCATATAAAGCCACATGTTGAAATGTAATTGCCTGCCCTACACTGTGTCATCAACACAACTGATTGCAATTGGCTCTGTAAGAAGAGAGCGAGGCTATTTATTCAACACACACTCTTATTGGCTAATACAGGAGGTATATGCTATTTAACTGACTGCAAACACTTTCTGGATGGCACGACATAAAAAATTCCAACGGAATGGCAGTTATAATTTCCGTCGTGGAGGATGGCAAAAAGTTTAAATATTTTAACTTTAAAAAACGCCCTGCCCTCCTGCGCTAACATGATATGCGGTTTGCCGTCTACCGTGTTCCGTGTGAACGCAATAAAAAGCTGCCTGAGATGTGAGTTAGGTGATGCAGTATGGCTCTCATAACGGGTTGGGTGAGTGCAGGTATCAATAAACCCTTACCCCCCACATCACTAGGACATATTCACTAATCCTGCCCCTTCAAGAATGAATGGGACTCAGGAAATATCCCTTGGGAATTTGAAAAATGAGAGGGTACACTGTGCCGGACGACGCTGTTAAATATTATCTGTTATCTTGCTAAATCGCTGTTTTATTCATTGTTGTATTTATTCTTTTTTCTTTTTTCTTTTCTGTTTTTTACGGCTGCCAAGCCCTTAGATTAGTGTACTTGTACTCTGAATAGTCTAGCCACGATTTGAGAAATTATTCACGGCTTACAAATGGCATATCTCCTCCGCCCCTTTGTTGCTATAGTTTAGACCACACACCTGTATTTGATTAGCTCGAGACCCTGTTCACTGGATAATGAAGGCAGAGTAAATGTGTGGTTGAAGCCATTTAATGGTTTGTTGATGTGATACCTCACAAAGCTGCGTGATTGGATTCACAACCACTCTCAACAATGTCATTGTAATCTGCATACATCTGTTATTCTCTAACAAGGTGAGTGTATGTGTGTTCGTTCGCTCGCGCGCATGCGTGTCCTTACCTAATTACGCCGGCGTTGACACATTTTAAAGTTAGTTTCTCAGCCCAAAGACAAAAGCTGAGACAATAATATTAAGTTGGATCAACTAATGTAAGTACCGCTATTAAGTATTGTATAAGTTGCATCTAACTTAACACATGTATTCCGTGAGGTGTATGGTATTCTTTAGTTCCTTTGAGGGTCACCTGTTCCCTATTTATGAGTAATAAGCATGGAACACACATGTACAGTGAATGCTCACAGCCAGCACAGCATACAGTAGTAGGTAGTAGTAGGGAGATTCAGTTAATAGACTACTATGGGAACCAGTGTACCTGGTTACAAGCTACTGTAAAGTGTTCAATCAGAACATTGAATTGAGCCGTTTTCGCTGTCAGTTCGGTGAACTTTGCCAAGCAGACAGACAGAGCTGACCAATCTTTTCAGCGCTCGCTATGGTAATCTGGTGTTGGGCTTGCTGATGTCAAGTTGTGAGTTTTTCTTGCATACTTTATAGATAAACATAAATAAGCTTAAAAATGTTCAATTAAATTCAGGTACATAAGCTGTAATGTGCATTTCTGGGTGTTCATGTGAACACAGAAACATCTAGACCACACTTTTCAGGCAGTCATTTCACACTACACTGTCATCATTCAATGTACCCACTACAATTGTAGCACAGTCTAACACTTTAATCTCTCTACATCTCTGTCACTCGCTTATTGCCACATTCTGTGTTCTTACATCTTAAGGTCATGGGGCAGTATTGGATGTTTATTTTACTGTACGTTTTTGTCATGAGCTGACCGAAAGATTGCGTAATGACCCCTTTTTAAATTTCACTTTCTGTAATGTATTGCCGGCTTTTTTAAATGCCTCTGTGTCTGAACCATACATACATACGTATCGTATTGCCCTGCGTATGTAACTAAAGCAGTATAGACCTGGAACAAATACAAGTCGGTGTGTAGTTTATGAAAGAACTGTGTGAGTAGCAATGCCAAAGGGTAGGCTAGGGGGATTATCCACAAGTAGAGACTTATTATTGGTGAGTGCCTATATCTAAGTTACGTATAGGCCTTTTAGAGGAGTTTGTCCATTCACTTGGCCTTGAGGGGGTATCAAGCAAGTGCTTCCAAAGAAGAAATAAAGGACTCGTACCACCAGAGCTTAACCTATACCTTAAGTTCTGAAAAATCCAATTAAACAACATTTTCACCCTCAATGTGTTAAAGACAGATCCACAGTGTATCAGGTGTATTTGCTAGCAGTAGCAATACGCCATCGCTAATGTAACACTTTTAGAGTTTGTCAAGCCCTCTTTTGTTAGGGTTACAGTGTTACATTGTGTGTGTGTGTGGTATATATTGTGTGTGTGTGTGTGCGCGTGCATGTGCGTAACATGTCCAATTAGTGTGGCAGGCGGTAGCTCTATATGTCTTTTTAGTGCAACAGTGGAAGTCTGCTTATTGCACAAGCTAGCACCAGTCTGGGGGCGTTAGTGGGGATCACACTGTGATGCATCATTAAGGACACCTCTTTAAGGACTGCAGGTTACAGTGGCTGGCCTTCTTCACCACCATCACATGGGGAAATGCAAACTGTCATTCATTTTCTCTGCTAAACCCATAAATACATCTGTTTGTGCAACCCACCCATTTGTTGTCTATGTACGTATTTGAGACCTTGATGTTTTCTCAAGATTACTTGGGCAGTTACTGAAAAATCACAGTACATTTGATAATGGGAACAACAGGACCCCGATGCACAATTCTGAAGTCGTGCAGCGTATTACCGTAAATCAGAGATGAGAAACCTCTGATGAGAAATGAAGACGCATTTGCTCTGCTTTTGTACTCATCCAGCTGTTTCTAATTAACATAATTCTTCAGCCAGGTAGGAAAACAAATGAGTGAAATCGGCTGGGTGGAGCAAATACACGGCTAGTGTTTTATGAACATGGCTTTTCTACCCCTGTGAACAATAGACGGCAGAAGTACAGAGCTCTGTATGGATGTGTGTGATGCATGTCTATTAAGAGCGGAAACTAAAGTCCTCGGAGATTAAACGAAATGGAGCTTTAATTGAAATTGTGGCTGATAAGAGGCCAGAGATGGAGGGCGACGTGTCAACCCCACCTCTCTCTATTTGAGCGAGCCTCCGATACCTTTTCCACTGCAGGTTTCCCTGTTCGAAAAGGTATCGGAGCGGCGCTGTCGCACACAAACACACTGCCCCTTATCATGTCACGTGTTCTAATGAGAAACACTCTCCTTATCCCCACCCATCTCTGTCTCTCTGTCTCTCTGTCTCTCTCTCTCTGTCTCTGTCTCTCTCTCTCTCTCTCTCTGTCTCTGTCTCTGTCTCTGTCTCTCTCTCTCTCTCTCTCTCTCTCTCTCTCTCTCTCTCTCTCTCTCTCTCTCTCTCTCTCTCTCTCTCTCTGTCTCTGTCTCTCTCTCTCTCTCTCTCTCTCTCTCTCTCTCTCTCTCTGTCTCTGCCCTCCCCGCCTAGATTCTAGCTAGAGGGGTTCAGTGGGGCATCCATCAGCTCGGCTAACAGAGTGTAAATTGTTCTCTTTCTCAACACTGTTGGTGGATGAAAAGGACGCGAGTTCAGTTTGTCGACGGTTCCTGTCAGCGGTTTTCTGTCTGCATTTCAAATCATCACATTTCCTATTTGAGATACAATTTTAGTTACTCTGGAGGAGGGCGGTGGGGGTGGGGTGACATTAAATGTGTTTGGGTTAACTGAGCTAACAATTACCATGAAATGGTGGCATACATACTGCGTTTTAACTACAGTACAATGATTAATGCCTCAGTTATTATGGCTATTCATACAGCCTCGTGTAGGCGTTTCAGCACGCAGTTCTGACTTCACGTAGCCTAATATCCATAGATATCCACAAGCCAAAACAATGTCAGCAATCGTATGATCATGACAGTATCATAAAAGCTTTATAAAGTCACTAACAATGCAGAAGACGAGCTCTGTCATTTTCTTTGATCTCACCCCTGCTGGGGAGGCCTCTGATCCTCCATTACCCTTCACTCATTGTAATATTACAAACCAGTAGCACCCTGCCACAGTTTCTGCTTCAGAGGAACCCCAAATCTTTGTAATTGCATATTAATAACCTCTAGTCTCTCGCGCTTGCTCTGTCTCATTCAGACACCCACACAGTTGCACACAGTGAGAATAATATAAAGCTAAGCCCTCATGATCTCTGCCTATTGTTCCCATTGCTCTTCTCCCCAATGTCGTTCTTTGCACTGGGGCAGAACTCTGGCTTTCTTCATTAAAATCACGGGCCGCAGAGAAGCAAGCCGCAAAATAATGGAGAAACTCCCAACGATTAGAGCCTAATCTCTTTCCCTCGACACTGCACTTATTTATGCATAGCATTACAGAATTTACTGTAGTATTGTCTTTCCTGTTTTCCCTCAAAAGTTATCAAGCTAAGTTGCCAGGTTGTTTTTCTAATGGGAGCTCACCTTTTAATTTCAGTCAAACGAGGAAGTTGCTGCAGATTAGTAGAGGCAATTTTCTGCTTCAATCCATTATCAAACTTGTGCTTACACAGAGCTCCTGTTGTTCAATTGAGTAAATAAGCAGTTTTTCTTGTTTAAATTAAACTGGAGTTTGTTTTAGTAGATTTGGCCAGTGGGTAGGGTCTGACTATACGCTTGAAGCAGCCATGCTTTGTGGCAACTGGTGGTACTGCACCCGAAATAAATGGTTTGCAGTACACACGGCATTAAAAAAAATGTTTTATTTGTTTTACTAATACGCTAATTGTGCCAACCTTGGCTCAAAGGTTGCCTCATAATATTCCCTTAGTGCTTATGAAGATTATCTTTACCAATGGCAATATAGACAGTTTGGATGATTACTTTTCATGATGTGACATAGTCGTATGTCCGTGCACGTTGCTGGTGCACAAGCAGTCGGGGCCGGAGCGAGCGTAGAATCATTTAACAATTATCTCTTAAATAGACACACATCATATGTTTGCTTCGTGCCACAATTCAAACGGGATCTAAAAATAATTTTCTCGCCGTTTACTACATGCATATTTTTTCCCAACATTTATTTATATAGCACTTTAAAACAACAAACAGTAGTCACAAAGTGCTGTACAGTAAAATGAATATAAAACATAAA
>JAODUH010051576.1:0-18861 GCA_027564835.1 Typhlichthys subterraneus
GCTTTGCTTTTTTGATTAAATTCATGTTAATCTACCTCCAACCTGCGTTTGGTTTCTGCCACCCCCACTCATTTTGTAACACACCTAGACATTCACACCTCATTGTTATTCTGTTGGTGTATGCTGTTTTGGAGATTTGAGCCAGGTCGTAACAATGCAAACCTCCTCTTGATATACACAAACGCGCACACACACAAGTGTTTTACAATAGTGTGACTAGAATAATGTTTCTCCAGAAATCCTGTTCGCACTTGAAAGCTAACAACTTGATTTTTGGAGCAGTAATTTTACATGACGAGAGGTTATAAAGAGATGTCTAAGCATAATTACATTTGTTTTAGTAAATTATTGTTATAAGGGTTATATTATTACTGTGAATCATCATAGTATAATTTGGTGAAACATGAATATAAATGTACCATAATTCTCAAGAAACATGCAATACACAATAAAACATCTGTGCTAACATATTTGCCACCTATTCACTAGTGTTACAACCGTAACTGAAAAAAAACTTGTGGAAAACCTACTTACCTTGTTATGACACAAGGTGGAGCAGTTTACCATATTTAGATACAAGCAAGCCAGCTAAAGGGGGCGTTGTGCTCATTATGAATAGTATTTAATTTAAAGGTTTACATCCTCTGTCTGAATGGGGAATAAATAATACATCTGAATGGAAAATGTACAATGTTCCTATTGTATATAAACATTGACATAAATAAATGTAAGATTGTTATTGTGGGAATATACCAGTACAATTGTTTTCACAGACTGATTTTTATATTGAATCTACTTCAGGTAAAATGTAAGGATCAGATTAAGTAATCTACATTGAGTAAAATATATCACACAAGTCCATATTAAAGACTTTAAAATCATTTGAACAATCAGTGGGAAGAAATTTAGAAAAGCATTAGGCTACACATTTTTCAATAATTCCTTGTAACAATTCAATATGCATTTTTGATATAGCCTATATGCTGGTCGAATACATTGAGCAAACTTGTGATCAGTGTCATTTAAATGCCATTGTCACATCAATGAAGTCCACATAACAAAATTACCTCTACGTAGAGAATATAATAATAATAATAATAATAATACTGTAATAAGAATCTAATAATGAAATGCACTAATAATCCTTTATAACAAATGCGCCTCTAAATTATATAAGTAAGTTAGTTAGTTTTGTTAAAGCATCGTTTTATAAAGGTAGTATAGGCCTACTATTTCTTTACCTTTTCTCTGAATATTTTATTCACATAACATAATTAATCACGTTAATTACGCCTTTATGTAGGCTATAGCCTATGGAGGGCAAAGAGAGAGAGAGAGGGGCAAGTGAATGTGATAGAGAGAGAGAAGGGCGTGTGGGGTGGGTGCGGGAGGGAGGGTGAGTTGAGGCATCCATGCCATACTTGGCCGCATAGGGTTTAGAGACACCAGCGCGCGACCATGCTGTGGAAACTAGTTGAGAATGTCAAGTATGAAGATATTTATGAGGTAGGCTAACGGCAAGCCGGTTACGTATGGGAACAGACGTTTTAGAATAAATCTGTTATAATTAAGAATGAGCTGTACTGGTATAAGCCTATTGCGTGGGAATTAGTATTTCGTTTTTATTTATTTTTTTTTCTATTCGGCAGCATTCACCTTTTATAATATCCTTCAGGCAGAAGTTTAACGATTTCTAAAAATATTTAAGGCTATGAATTTTGTGTAGTTTGGATGTATTCTTTATTGAACGTTGGTTATTCAATACAAAACAAGAAAAGGCATTTTAATTAAAACAGCCTACACCATTTTGAATGTAGATCGTTAACTTGTATTTATTAAAAAAATGATTACTATATTGTAAAAAAAAAAAGTAAAGTAAAACAATATTCTCATAATTTCATATTATAATCAGTGACTCCCAGATTGTCACAAACCTGTGTCTCAATGCAAACAATTTGGCTTTGGTCTAGAAACAATAAATAAGTCGTAGAAAAGGCAAAGGACCCATGAGCGTGGGCGAATTTATAGTCTTGTCTAGCGCTCACTGGGTTCGCGTACAAAGAACAGGGTGAATAGGGCAGCTCGCGAGGCCAGCTACAGAACTCTGTGGGATGTTAGCGCTTCGTGCGACACGTGGATTTTAAACGTGGGTGCAAAAATGAACGACGAGGCCTAAACCTGTGAATAAATATCCCACAATAACGTTGCATTTGGATATTTTTCCTCGCTCAAAACGCAATGTCTGCCGGGTTTATGCAGGATGGAAGTAGGCTATAGATGGAAGTAAACAGTAGGCTATGCTTTTGAAGTTAAGTTCTAGGTGTAACGATTGATTAACGGTGTATGCTCTGGAGGCAAGGTGTTTTTATTAAAGAAGAACACTGGTAGATAAACTATAGTCAAATTAATAGCTTCCTTAGCCTAATACCTGTGCGTCAACTAAATATATAGTCTGCTAGTTTAATATGCAAGACAAGTTAAGAATTGGTTATAGTATGACAGCATCCAGAAAAGTCTGACAATTTATGATAAACACATTTGCACAGCGGTGTTTTTGCCTACAGGTAAAACATTGTAAAATCGTCCGTCCGTCCATCCATCCATCCATCCATCCATCCATCATCACCTTATCCTAGTCGGGTCGCGGGGGAAGCAGCTCCAGCAGGGGTTGTAAAATCGTGTTACTTAGAAACACAGCGTGTGCAAAGGTTTGTATCATGAAGATGGATTTGCAGCGACATAAGCATAAGCCTATCGACTTTCTGCATCATTTGGCATCCCAAATTGCTGGCGAGGATTGCTAACTTGTTTAAGATAACCTGATATTGCCGTATTTCTGTCTCTGCATGTGCACTGTTTCTTGCGGATTTAAACGTCACCCGCAGTTGCGCGAGAGCTCTGTGTCGCTAGTCCCCCATGTCTCACGCGCATTAATTGTTTTACACATAACAATTGCACCATACCGAGGGTAGAGGCGGGCGCACGGTACTTCCACTCACTGGCGAAAACTCATTGGCGAAAACTTTAGGCTGAAGAAGGTTCTTTATTGGATTAGATTAACGTTAAATTTTTTATCCGGAATTAATCGTGTTAACATCCGTCCATCTGCCTGAGATTTACATTGTCTAAACTGTCCTTTCTGTCCTTCTGTGGCACCGTTTTAACGAATACGTTAGTGACACACACGGACAGTAGAGATACATACAGATGTTAGTTCATTCATTTTCCACAACGGTGAGTGCTTTCAATGCGTATCACTTATGGCTACACCGTTGTTCCCGAAAAAGTATATATGATAATCTTTTTTTGTTTTTTTGTTGTTGTGTGCTATGAAGTCTGTTATGTGTATATTAAGTTAATTAATTCATAATTTATAGGATAGTAGCCCATGTAGCCTACTTGGGACGATCATGTCAAAATGTGAATAATGTCAGCTATATCGTGCCAATGCTGTGTCTTAAAAAAACGTCATAACAATATAGCTAGATTAAAGAAAAAAACGTATATAGTTACGTTCAATGTTAGGCATATTTTTTTTAAGACATAATTTCCAAAATGACGTTAAATGCAGTGTGGTCATTCCTTTATAATTGTCTTTCGAATTGTCTTTTGTATGCTCCCAAGGACCGGCATGACGGTGTCCCGAGCCACAGCTCGCGCCTGTCCCAGCTGGGATCGGTATCGCACGCGGGCCCGTATTCTAGCGCGCCACCGCTCTCTCACGCTCCTTCCTCGGACTTCCAGCCCCCGTATTTCCCCCCTCCGTACCAGCCACTTGCTCACTACCAGACCCAGGACCCTTATTCCCACGTGAGCGACCCGTACTCCTTAAACTCCCTGCACCAAACCCAACAGGGCGCATGGGGCGCGCGGCAACGGCAGGACGCCACTGCAGAGCGCATGGAGGGTTCTTCACTACTTGCCCAGACGCGAGCGTCACTCCCTCAGTTGTCCGGCATGGACCCAAGGCGGGACTACGGTGGTTTACGACGGCCAGACGTACTGCTCCACTCTGCTCATCCGGGGCTTGAACCTGGCATGGGAGACGGGCTGTTGCACGGTTTGCATGTCATGGATGACACTCAGGTGAGTTTGAGCTGAGAAATTGTAGGTGTAATGTAATCAGCTATAGCTTATCGACTATTACAGTAAGTAGCCCAATTGAAAAAAAGTGTCTTACATTATGTAAATGTAAGGGAAATATTCTGAATATTATTATGATACATTGGGTAGATATTTAGTTATATAAGATAGTATATAATAACTGCCCATTGCATTTAATATCAGCAAATCATAGCCCTTACAGTGTTTTTTTAATTATTATTATTGTGGTTGTTATTGTTGTTCTGTTTTAGGTTAGATATTATATTCACATTCATAAATAAGATAGGCCTATACCTCTTTTTTGCAGGGACTACCTATTTATAGTGGAACTGTCTGTGAGTTTATGATATTTGCTGCAGTTCATAAATGGGACATTCCACAAAAGTATTTTATTCAGAATAATCCATAGAATGTAGATTTTGACAGTTTTTCCAGTTTCTGTTTCCAAACAGTATAGCTAACAGGACAAATCAGCCATTCTTGGCAAATTGTTCATTGACCAACACATGAAAATAGTTTTAGAATTATTTTTTAAATTGTGTGACAGAACAGCAAGTGTTAGAAAAAATGGAATGAAAAATCTAGCCACTAGGCTGTTTTTTTAGATATTTCATTTGTTTCTTTTTAGGAGTTAGGCCTACTAAAATTATGCAGACCAACAAAGAATCAATTGTGTGGCAATTGAAAGGGTGACGTGTGACATGACCTCGAAAATTTGGTTTGAACTTTTTATGATATACATTTGTCTGTGTAAATATAACAGTGATTATTGTTAGTTCGAATTAAAACAATACATTTTATTTCATGATATTTAAGTTCTTTGTAAAAAAGCACTGTACGGGATGATTTTTACAAAAAAAACTTGCTTTGTGCTTTTAATAGGGCATTGATGACAACAATGGAATGAATATCCTGGATCAATCAGTCATTAAGAAAGGTAAATATAACGCTCTCTCTATATATAAATATATATAACACACACGCACACACATTAGGCTAACCCTAATATATTTTTTAGATATATTTATATATTTATGTATTTTCTATATATTTATATATTTCTTAGATCCTGGCTAAAATGATAACAAAATTGCAGAATATACACTCTTTAAAAATAACGTACACATTTAGCTCAAAGCTAGATTTAAGTGAATCAAAACATTAGGCTATTTAAAAATCTGGAGTCCCCCTATTGGCCCCCCAAAAGGCATCTCATGAAGACCCAGACCCATACGTTGAGCACTACATCCACGGCTCTACTGGATCATCCAGTAGGGCTGTCAACGTCCCTGCTGCCTGGCTGATGAGCTGATTTGGTGTTTTAGTTATGGGATGTTAAGTGAACTCCCCCGTAGGGCATTTACTCAGCTGATGTAATAAATGGCAGTGCTCACAGAGATCTTGTGAGCTCGTTTAGAGCTAATCTGCAGCATTATCCCCCGTGGAGACATCATAACCCCTTGCGCTGTCCTCGCACACTAGCTGCTTTCTTTACTTCATTAGCAAGCATGGGTCTGATGAAGAAGCTCAACGGTGGGAATAACCAGGCCGTGGAGGAGATGAGGAGGTGGTTAATGTGATTTATAATAATTTCAATCAACAATCGATATGATCATAATTTCACACAACATTAAATAACATCTTAAATGCCCAGCACATGCGTGCTTCATTAGTCCAAGGTCACCCTGGGAGCATGTGGTCAAGTCATATCTTTAATAAATAAAAAGAAAAGTAAGCGGTAAGAGGGCAACAAAGAGGGAGATCGGGAGGTGACAAATAACAGATACTGTAGAATATCTGAATAAACTTTCAATATTTAGCAAGCGTACGTCTATTTGGCCCATATTGCCTACAAAGCTTATTTGGCGAATAGCCTATTTTTTTGATTCTGATGTCATCATTACTTTCCTTTCACCACCCCCAACCTGTGTTCAGTACCGATGCCTCCCAAGAATATGGGCTCTCTAATGCTTGGCAAGGACGGGCTGATCGGTGGAGTGACTGTAAACATTAATGAGGTGTTCTGTTCGGTACCGGGTCGCCTATCCCTGCTCAGCTCCACTTCCAAGTACAAAGTGACAGTCGGTGAGGTTCAGAGAAGGCTGTCGCCGCCAGAGTGCCTAAATGCATCTTTACTAGGAGGCGTCCTGAGAAGGTATAGGCATGTGCCTTTCTGAACATATTCCATCACTATAACTTTGTTATCAGAACTAATATACTGTACACAATAGCCACATCCTTAACACAATAATTTCATGTGTTTACAGAGCAAAATCTAAAAATGGTGGGAGGTCTCTCAGAGAAAAGCTGGAAAAAATTGGACTGAATTTACCCGCCGGGAGACGCAAGGCTGCCAACGTTACATTACTAACGTCTCTTGTAGAAGGTGACAGACTAATTTAACAAAATGTATAATACATGCATACCGTTTATTACAAAATCTGGTGTTTGGAAAATATGTGTAGCCAACAATATAATAATAATAATAATAATAATAATAATAATAATAATAATAATATAGCCCTATGCTAATCTCTTCTGGCTCTGTTATGTTCCGTGAAGGTCTATATCAGGCTAATACATTGTTCATCTTCAGGTGAAGCGGTCCACTTGGCTCGGGACTTTGGCTACATTTGTGAGACAGAGTTTCCAACCAAAGCCGTCAGTGAGTACCTCAACAGGCATCATGCGGAGCCCAATGACCTGCACGCACGAAAAAATATGCTACTTGCTACAAAGTAAGTCAAGTAGCCCATTAGATTCAGCATTGCAACTTCAATTATGACATTTAGGATAAGCTTCTAGTCAAAGTGACTAACAGTGAGTACGGTATAAAGCCCAAACCGCTAATATTCCCCTAAATAAATAAAATAAAGGAAAAATTGTTAAGTGGTAAAAATAAAAAAACGGAATAATTTGGAATTCATATATTATTCTAAGACAAATAAACCCTTGCCAAATAAGATCAGTAAAACTCTGTTAAATATATGTACTTATATTAAGGAGTAAGAACAAATACTAATTGAAACATTTGAATGTTTAACTTTACTTGTAAAACATATAATTTAGCCTAACCTAATATAATGGTGGAATTAAATATAGTTACAAGACATTTGCATAGGGATTAGACCACATTCTCAAGATAAAAAAACAATTTCACACTGACAGTGTATTTACTTTTTTATGAAGAGCCTACTTTCATACTAAATAATTTACTTCTAGTCCTTATAGTCCAAAAGTTATATTGTTTGATGGTTATATTGATTATTAGATGCTTAGATAACCATTTAAATAATTTAGTATAGTTCAATGTATGATTATTACTGATCAAAATAATACATAAATAATAAATAGACAACTACAGATGGATACAAGGGAAAACAACCATTAGCATATGTTTTATAAGAAGCAGAAATATACACAACAGAACAGAACGTCTATTGAATTGCACATGTAACACTTTCTGTAGGCTTAAACTGCCTATGTGTGCATACGTGTGCTCCAGTGCAAGGTGTGTGTAACTGAGGACATTTGATTGGTGGACGTGTTTCAATATGATGGGACCCATTGGAAATGTATTATTTAGCAGTGAAGTGTTTCAAATAGTGAGAAAACATCACACGATGCCTTGAGTGTAGCCCGAGGAGGCAGCCTCTGCTCTGTCCTCCCGTAACCCCAGCTGCGCTCAGCCTGCACAGCCTGTCACTCATTTGCAGGAGCTTTGCCCCTAGGCCGCTTATAGGGTGTATGAGCCGATGCATGAGAGTGAGAGGTCTGCAATTGAAAAATGTCCGTAATCTTTTAAATAAAACGATTTAAGACAAGGATAGGTATATTTAGAAAAATCTAAATTGATAGAAAGCATGAAACAGTTTTAAATAATAATACATATTATAAAATAGAGGTACAGTAACAGTCAGATCAACAGAGCAGAGAAAAAGGCAATAAATAACCAATAAGATGCTTAAATGGTGGGAATTTAAAAATGTAAACATTAAAAAGATAGATAAAATAAAATACCTTTAATATAGTTTACCAGAGTCGGTCCAAATAGTCTAAATACAATGATATTGACTCTTGGGCTTTGTGTTCCAGGCAACACATACATTATCATTATTAAATATTGTTACAAAAGCTTATATAATAAAGGTTTTACATATTTGATTGGAGACAGCTTTAATCTCATATACAGTACATGAAGGATGGAGTTAACGTTTCATTAATGTACTGCTGGTGTTGTTTTTTAATAATAATAATAAGAATAATAAGAATAATAATAATAAGAAGAAACTTTATTGCACTTTTCATACAAGAATTGCAGCTCAGTGCTTACAGAAAGGGTCTTGCTTCCCAGAAGGACAGAAATGAACATAAGGAATAGCCTATATAATGGTTAAAATAATAAAATAAAAAATATAGAAAATGGTAAATGGTAAATGTTAAAAAAAGAAGAGTATTTCCCTTATACTTCCTGTTGCTATATCAGAATGCTATAGCACTATGCAATACTTGCAACATTCACATAGTCTTATGTCTTATACATACTGTCATACATACTGTGCATATTTCTATGTGACATGGAGTTACTCTACTAACAATGTTACTGACATCTTACAGAGCCAAAAGCTTGTAGTGCTAGTAGTAGCCTACCCTGCAATACTCATAACAAATCTTCAAGATTAAGGAATGAAGTGACATAAAAAATATATATAAAATACACTGTATCACAGCAAATTAGGATAGGCAAGAGACACGTCACACGTGTAGCTACCATTTTCTGTAGCAGTGTCAGTGGGAGCATTTCAAGGTAGATAAAGTATATTTTTAATAGATGAGTTTTTAACATTTTTTGAAGATATTTACTGAGCTGGATTCCCTGATAGCTAGGTAGTGTGTTACATAATTTAGGGGCATAATTAATTATCTAGTACTCTTCATCCCCGATATTGTTATTTCTCTAGAAACACAATAAACCACTGTCAGATGACCCCAGTGTTCTGGAGGGTATGTAATTGTTGGTTTTGCATATTTGATTGGAGACAGTTTTAATCTCATATACAGTACATGAAGGATGGAGTTAACGTTTCAATAATGTGCTGCAGGTGTTGTTTTTGATAGGATACTATAACTTAAATTCCTACCTCAAACATTGAAGTGCAAAGAATATAAATCAATGCAGGACATGCATGAACATATTTAGTGTGACATTTAGAATTTGAATGCATACACATCATGCAACAAACAAACAAAACTAAGAATCACAGAATTTTTTTTTGCATTATTTTGTCTTGTGGTTGATACTGATAAAAAATGCCTGTCATGGTTGATTTACTTTCCCACTGATAAAAATCGGATGAATTTGCATTAAAAAACTAATATGATATAAATCTGCTACATTTGCACTATGAAACTCAGGTCAGATCTTAACAAATATCTTGAAAGAACTCTGTGAGAGGTCAGCTACAAGCTGTTTTTAACTACATGCTATGCTAATAAAATGCTGCGTTCATGAGTGAACAACTTATTTTGGGGGCCATAGTTCAAAACATTGGGAAACCAATGCTCTAAGTGCCTGCTGTCAACTATTGGTCTGGTATATTGCAGTGCATCAACCTTGCCAAGCCATGCTACTGGTATGTGTTCTAAAAATCATTCAGATTCATTTTGTGATTCTGATCATTCCTCTGTAACCTTGTTGTTGTTGTTTGTGTGGCTGCAGACAGCTGTGCAAGGAGTTCACCGACCTGCTGGCCCAGGACAGGACGCCCCTGGGAAACTCCCGACCCACGCCCATCCTGGAGCCTGGTATCCAGAGCTGCTTGTCTCACTTCTCCTTCATCACGCACGGCTTCGGCTCACCCGCCATCTGTGCTGCGCTCACCGCCCTGCAGAACTACCTCACCGAGGCTCTCAAAGGACTCGACAAGATGTTCCTTAACAATCCGCCCAACAGCCGGCATGGCGAGGCCACCATCAAGGCCAGCGACAAAGAGGAGAAGCAGCGTAAATGAACATGAGTGGGTGGGTGAAGGCGAAGCAAAGAGTGAGGCACATCCACACTGGTTCTTCTAGCTTTACACTGCTGGTGAGGAGCCTGCCCTGCCTACAAGGCTGCATGAGGAGGAGGACCGGAAGCAAAAGAAGAGACCTGTGGGCCTGTCAGAGAGTATGGGAGGATTTGCATTACGTTTTCCCCCCTGCCCTTTCCAATCCCGGAGGACATAGGTTACTATGTTCCATTCTTTTAGCTCCCCCTTTTTGCATCCTGAGAGAGCTAGCTACTAAGAAGCATTAGAGCCACACTGTGTGTCTCTCTGTGTCTGTGTGTGTGTGTGTGTGTGTGTGTGTGTGTGTGCGCGTGTGTGCGTGTGAGAACATGTCAGCGTGCATGTGCAGCGTCGAGGCGCATCCTTGCACAGGCATTTGAGGCTAACAGTAGGCAAAGAGCTTATATCCGTGTCTATGGACTCTACTCCAGGAAGAGGGAAGGGTTCTAAGTATATGTGTGTAAATATATTTTAAATTAAGTTAAATGAATGGTTGTGTAAAGGGGTTTTGGAGAAGGCCTACATATATATGATCTGACCTTTGAGAACCAATGGGCTTTAAGGGGGAAGGCCAAGACTCATCTCACTGTTTTCTGTTCATAGAGCTGTTGTCATGGTGATGGTGATGGGTAGACATGCTTCTAATTGTCCAGTGCTTTCATTTTTATCACATTGATAATAAATTGTGTGCTTTATTACAGTATGTCACGTGTGTGGCTCGCGCCTTTTCTACAGACATTCAATAGAAACTCAGTGCATCCTTTAGGTACAGTAAAGACCTATGTGAAACTGCCTAATAGCCAGGTGTGATTATGAATCCATGAAGTGAATGCTGAATTTGTTGTTTGATTGTTAAATGAGCAACAATAATGAGATACATTGAAAGGCAACCATAGCTAAATATCTGCATGTATCTAGGCTATTTGATATTCTGGGCAAAAAAAAAAAAAAAATTAAAATGTTATTCTACAAGCATAAATAACTGCTGCAGCACTAACATGCAATATTTCAGCTCAGAAAATTATTTTTCTTATTGTATCCATCCATCCATCCATCTTCTCCCGCTTATCCGGAGTCGGGTCGTGGGGGCAGCAGCTCCAGCAAGGGACCCCAAACTTCCCTTTCCCGAGCAACATCAGCAAGCTCTGACTGGGGGATCCCGAGACGTTCCCAGGCCAGTTTGTAGATATAATCTCTCCACCTGGTCTTATTTATTATTATTGCTTATTGTAGAAACTTGGAAATAATAAAAATAAAATTAATAATTACAATTCTATGCAATAACAATAAATATATGTGAGCAATTTCTTATAAAAATAATATAATAATAATAAGAAGAAGAACAAGAAGAAGAAACTGTATTGCACTTTTCATACAAGAATTGCAGCTCAGTGCTTACAGAAAGGGAATACATGCACAATCTTGCTTCCCAGAAGGACAGAAATTAACATAAGGAATAGCCTATATAATGGTTAAAATAATAAAATAAAAAATATAGAAAATGGTAAATGTTAAAAAAAAGAAGAGTATTTCCCTTATCCTTCCTGCTGCTATATCAGAATGCTATAGCACTATGCAATACTTGCAACATTCACATAGTCTTATGTCTTATACATTCTGTCTTATACTGTACATAATGTGTATATTTCTATGTGACATGGAGTTACTCTACTAACAGTGTTCCTGACATCTTACAGAGCCAAAAGCTTGTAGTGCTAGTAGTAGCCTACCCCGCAATACTCAAAACAAATCTTCAAGATTAAGGAATGACGTGACATAAAAAAATATATAAAATACACTGTATCACAGCAAATTAGGATAGGCAAGAAAATATATTTTTAATAGATGAGTTTTTAATATTTTTTGAAGATATTTACTGAGCTGGATTCCCTGATAGCTAGGTAGTGTGTTACATAATTTAGCGGCGTAATTAATAATCTAGTAGTCTTCATCCCCGATATTGTTATTTCTCTAGAAACACAATAAACCACTGTCAGATGACCCCAGTGTTCTGGAGGGTATGTAATTGTTGGTTTTGCATATTTGATTGGAGACAGTTTTAATCTCATATACAGTACATGAAGGATGGAGTTAACGTTTCAATAATGTGCTGCAGGTGTTATTTTTGATAGGATACTATAACTTAAATTCCTAACTCAAACATTGAAGTGCAAAGAATATAAATCAATGCAGGACATGCATGAACATATTTAGTGTGACATTTAGAATTAGGGTGGGTATGTAATTGACAATTGATTAAGCAAGCTTGGTCCTAGTCCATGTATGGCCTTACATGTAAGGACAGGGACCGTACAATTAATTCAGCATGTTAGCCATTGCAGATCAGCCAATACTGGAGTAATGTGTTCTTAGGGCCAGAGTCCCCTCCACCCCCTCCACAGACACACACACACACACACACACACACACGCACACGCACGCACAAACACACACACACACACAATGTGCCATAAGAAGCCATAGCCTAGATAAGGCCTACTCTGTACTCTGTAAAGTGTGAATTGAATAGTTATTTGTTACTAAACAGCAATCTGTAAGTAATATAAATGGTTATAGGTCCGGATAGGACTGCAGCTGGGTGGGAAATGAGGTCCGCTAGTAGTGTCCTCAGGCTCTGTCCTAGACATCAATACAGAGCAGCTAGTTCAAATAATGCTTTATGGACGAATCATTCAACTCCAACCTGTCTTTTACAGTAATTTTACACTGTTGTGGTGTATCGACCAGAGAAACAATCTCGCTCGCTCGGGCTCTCTCTATCTCTCTATCTCTCTCTCTCTCTCTCTCTCTCTCTCTCTCTCTCTCTCTCTTTCTCACTCTCACTCTCTCCCCCTCTCATCGTCTGCTCTCGCTCGCTTTTCCGAGATATTGTATACAATGTGCCGGCGTGAGCGCTATTAAAAGGAGACTCCCGAAATGTTAGGCTGGTATGACTAGTTATTTATTATTATATTATGCAGTAGGTATATGGCTGTTGATTTTCAAGTAATAATGGAAATACTACGATGTCCCATTATTAAATATCTATAACCAAAAAAGTGGGACAACTGGGCGGTTCATAATTTCACAAGGCAAACACACACGCACACACCCGTCTGAGCATCGTGGCTATTTCAGTGAGTGAGGACTGTGGTGGATATTGTCTTATTCCAGGGAGATAATTGGCTTTGTTTTTCTGCCAGTGAGACGCTCATTTCAGAGAGGCGAGCTCAAGGGAATAGAATCATGCCTTCCGGGTCCGGTTTTGTGGTGGGGATCTTGCGCTGGTATTCTAATGGCGAGAGAATGGAAAGAGTGTGAAAGAGAAAGAGAGCTAGCGAAAGTGGCCCGCGGGTGCAGTGTGACTCGTGGAGTGGAACGCGTGACGCAGGTGCCGATCTTAGCACCCACATGTCCGCGGGCGACTCACACTTAACAAAGGAAAGTGTCTCAGCAGCAGCCATATCCACGAGCAGCGAAAAGATGGTTGGTGATGGGAACAATAGCCGCCTTAACTAAACGTAAAACAATAAAACAAATACACTAAGAAAGTGACAAATAGGCCTATAACTTTAAACATTTACCAAGTTATAAAACACCATGTTGATAGCCTATTATGCAGAATAGGCCAGAATTTTGAGGGTCCATGAAAGAAAAAACAAAACACAGGTATAGGCCCCTAACAAATTGATTCAAATTAAAATAATGTATGGAAGCCTATGTATTAAATGTATTACTAACTATACAACTACAGTGGATATAAAAAGTCTACACACCCCTGTTAAAATGCCAGGTTTTATTTATCCTTTTCTCATTCTTTCACAAAAGCATTTTAACAGGGGTGTGTAGATGTTTTATGTCCACTGTATACCACAGTTATGCAGCTTCTAGTGTTGACCTTGATCCTTTTCCTATATTAACAATATAACTAATGCAAATGCACCTGCCTCTCAGACCAAAACAAATGTTGGTTACAGTATGTGGGCCATATGCACACACACTAACATATTGGATTATAACCTGTATACTGTATGTAGGCTATAATTACAATGTGATTTCATTATCATTATTATTCCTTATTATAGTATATTATTCTCTACTGCAAAACAAATCTACCTACGGGCAGGGTCGGGCTGTGTGTTTTCCTGAGGAGCCGGTGATAGTTTCGGCCGCTATTGGCTGCTGCACTATGCGCAAAACAAAAAAACAGGCCTAAATAAATAAATATAATAGGCCAATTGTTTAATTGGCCGCGTTGACTTTGAGCTTTGAATAGGGTTTGAATAGGCTACCATATAACCTTTTTTAGTGGAGCTATCCAAAATTCAAATGCATGGAGTTTTCCAAAACCTGAAAAATGCATGTTGGTCCGGTTTACAAGTCAATAGTTGCTCGTACTCTGAGTTTTTTCACCAAGTGAGAGAGACAGTAGCCAAGAGACACAGTAGGCCTATGGGGCAGTATACCTATGACTATGAGACAAGACTACAAGCAGCAGTCTATGATTTGAAATACCAGCGTTAAGACCATTGAATCAATTAATAGTTTTCCCCCCTTAGCAACGGTCCTGATAGGCCTAAACATGATCTTTAACAGTGAGTGTGGTCTAGGCTGTCTAAACAACCCAGTCTCAGTGTTTTGGGAGCAAATACATAACACAATTTCACACTTTCAGGAAAGGTGCATTTAATATGCAAAACGTAAATTTTACACACATCTCCATTAATAACACGGTTAGAGCTTCACACAACACACGTGATTGGTCAATTTTGGTTCGGATTTCCCAGGATTGGCAATTTGGGAGTAGGATAGTATTAGACTCTTCTGTCCATTAGCACAACATCACATAAGCAACTGTGCTAAACGTCGACGATACATACAGCTGTGCACAAAAGTTTGCATACCCTGGCAGAAATGTGAAATTTTGGCATTGATTAAGAAAATATGACATATAAAATATAACTGACAGTCTTTTATTTAAGGATAGTGATCATATTCAGCCATTTATTATCACATAGTTGGCTCCTTTTCAAATCATAATGATTGCAGAAATCACCCAAATGGCCATGATCTAATGTTTTCATACCCATGATTGTTTAGGCTTGTTACAGACACACAAGGTGACGAGTTAAAATGGCAATTATAGGTTAATTCCCCACACCTGTGGCTTTTTCTAAACTTTTTTTTTACTGCGCCAATGCCACAAAAAAGTCCGGTAACAATATGCCCGACAACACCTTGACCTTCCTCACAGCTTCTGGCACAGTGTAATTTGGAGTGACAAAATTAAAATTGAGCTTTATGGTCACAACCATAAACGATATGTTTGGAGAAGGGTCAACAAGGACTATAGTGAAAAGAATACCATCCCCACTGTGAAGCGTGGTGGTGGCTCACTGATGTTTTGGGGATTTGTGAGCTCTAAAGACACAGGGAATCTTGTGAAAAAAGCAAATGGACTGCATTTATATAGCACTTCACAGTATTTTGCCTGTCATTCACCCATACAGATGGTGATGCCATGCTGCCATGCAAAGTGGAACCAACCACCAGCAGCAGTTAGGAGTTTAGGCATCTTGCTCAAGAATGCTTACAGGTATGTCAACACCAGTGTTGGGTACACACAACCTTCTGGCTAGTATCCCAACACCCACACCACTAAACCATCCTGCCAAGATGAATGCAGCCTTTTTTCAGAAAATACTGGCAGACAATTTTCATTGTTCTGCATGAACGCTGCACATGGGACGATCTTGGACTTTCAGGAGGGTGGCCGGGAGGCCAGGCCAACAGATGGGACTGCTCCGGAGGGCTGAGGCCTAGGACGAAAAAGACAAACAAAACATAGGGAAAAACACAATGAAAGACAGACTGAGGAAGACAGCAGACTGACAGAAACAGAGAAACGGACAGAAACATGAGAAAAGACGGAAAGTGACAACTTTGCGTGACCATTCACACGTTCACATAAAAAGGGCTCTCTGAGCTGTTTTGTCCTATGGACTCTTCTTTTATTTGTAATAGAATTGATATGTAAAGACACGTAAAATAGTGTAGGCTCATTAAATATGTGGAAACAATTCCATTATAGCCCATCTCTAGCTTAACTCTTAAATTGACACATAATAAATTGAGCTCTACTCCTTCAAGCACCTTAGGCTGTAGGATTACATGTAGGCCTATGAATGTTATGCTATGTGAATTTAATTCAGATCATTCCAGAAGCAATGTCCGTGGAAAGCATACCTGACAGCAAGTTAGAATGAAAAACAAGCACATTATATCAGGTGGTGTGTATTCATATTGTGATCACTAAAATATAATGTAGACAGTGTGTACCTACGCTTATTCACGTGTTCACAGCTAACAGAAAAAAGGCAGACATAATAAAAACTGGAAGAGGGGCACCTTCTTCAGAATTCACAGAAACAGAAGAGTAGAGAAGCAGTAGCCAACAACAAAGAAAGACCGATAAGGGGGTTGGAGTCAGTTCAGACCCTGGTGACACCTCTATGTACAAGGTCATATTAATCATCTTGATTGCCCAGACTAAAGTCATTGTGCAGTTCTCATGCCTGTCTTATGTACATGGTGAATTCTATAGATTTGCTCCAGCCACCAACATGCCCCTCATTATAATCTCAGGTAGAAGTAAGCGTGGAAATAATAACGTTCTGTGGATTTACATATAAGTACTGTCCTCTTTACTTTCAGGAGGACTTGTGTAAGGATACCTTGTCAGCCATGTCTGACACACATATCCAGGCTCACCCATGTCATCATATACAGTGGATATAAAAATTCTACACACCCCTGTTAAAATGCCAGTTTTTTTTTTTAACTTTTGTCATATTTCACCCCCGAATATTTAAGTTTGTTTTTTCAATTGAATTGTTCACATTAGAGGTCACATTAAAGGTGGAAAATGTTCTGACATGGTTTAGCTTTGTCTCATTCTTTTACATCACAAAAACCTGGCATTTTAACAGGGGTGTGTAGAATTTTTATATCCACTGTATATATCCACTGTATTTTCTAATTTTTTCATGAGATTGAAGAGAACAAAGCATTGGTCAGTTGGCATCCATATTGTTTTCAGGAGGAGTTAACTCAACCACCGCTACCTCCTCTCAGACCTCTCAGAGAAACCAAATGGTTGTCTTTTATTTTGATATTCAAATAATTTTTAGCACTAATTATTGCATATCCTGCCATTCTGCTTTCAATGTGTTTGCTGTGAGGCTGACAATGTGCGGTCAATGTACACTGAACAAAATTATAAATGCAAGACTTATGTTTTTGCCCACATTCATCATGAGCTGAACTCTAAGATCTAATATTTTCTCTATGTACATAACAGACCTATTTCTCTCAAATATTGTTCACAAATCTGTCTAAATCTGTGTTAGTGAGCACTTCTCCTTTGCCGAGATAATCCATCCACCTCACAGGTGTTGCACATCAAGATGCTGACTTTTAAAAAATGTTGTAAAGTTTTCTGTCTTTATCTCTTGTAAAACATCTCAAATAGTCCATTGACTTTTCAAACATTAGATTAATTTCATACGGTGGCCGACAGGTGCAAACACGATACAAAGTAAGAAAACAACTTCAAATACAAAAAACACAAACAAGTTACGAAAACGACTACATCCAAATGGAAACGCGCAGCAAATATAAAAACACAACCAAGTCAGGAACGCGCAGCAAAGACAAAAACACAACCAATTCACAAACGTAAAGTTTCTTCTTTTGCTCTAATGGCCGATATAGGCTCACCAGCACCATAACGTGGCCACAAACGTACATTAACACCTGCAATTCATTTCAATGAGCTGCCGATTTACAACGCTAAATGGGAGAAATGTTTCAAATTGTACAAGTTACGTCCACAATTATGAGGGTGAGTAATCTATAAATTTATTTTCTTCATAGTTTTGGAAGGCAGAGCCATTATATACTGATAGCCTACTGTCTGTCATGCTATGGTACAGACAGTATGCTAGCTAGGCTACCGGTATCTGAGAAAGACCAAAACACATAATCCTTCATTGTGTGTGCGTGCGTGTGAGAGGGCGTTAAGCTTCGGTTCCATACATTATGATGAATATTTAAAATGTGTTACTGTGTTTAACAGGTTTTCCTATACATATGAGTACAATTATTATTGTCCATGTTCAGTTGTCTGAGTTCTTGTTATTCATTCATGTAGGATCTAATATGATAAATATATTAAAGCCCATACATAATACAGCCAATATTTCACTGTGCCAACCTTTTCAGAATTGGTGTTGTTTATTTAGGCATATTTAAATACATGCCTAAAATAGGACAACTTTCTAACCACAATGATACCCCAATGGCATTAATATAGAGCAAACTGAACATAAAAAACAAAAGTTTATTGTTTTACTTTTCTTACAGGTTTTCTTGCACCTCATGTTGAGCTTGTGCATATTATCCACATGTTGCTCTACTGTTCATTCAGCACGTTACTCCCAGCTCAACATTCCAACTCACCTGTACTTGGGCCATATTTTCCAGCATGAATGTTCCTGCTAAAATCTTAAATTCACTGCTTCACAGTAGTATGTCTTGAACTGTATACTATTTATGTTTTTTGGTGTTAAATATTGGGCTCTAGCCTATGTTATGATATAGTTACTGGTTTTAACAAGGTAAAATAAACTATTTTAACATAACTTGCAAG